>JAJOOR010012803.1:0-38328 GCA_036250505.1 Solanum acaule
TATCTAATAGGCTAGTGTCGATTGGTGCGAAGTAATAACTAAGCCAAACATCGATTATGATGTCTAATATGAGGTAAAGGTAAGGGTTAGTAAATTATACACACATAGTCGGACCAAGGTGCGGGGTGAAATTCTCTAGATGCCGGACCAAGGATTTAGAGATACCTAACTTATCACTTTGCATGTAATACACTAGAAAAGGATTGCTATTACTAGGATTACGGCGTTATGAGATTGTGGGGAACACATATACCCTAGTTATTTCTCTTATCTTGATAACAACCAAAGTTGAGTTTGATTATTGATTACTTATTAAGTTCTTACTATTTGTTTCTCACAAACACAACCCCCCTTTTTATTACCTGTTTCTGGAAATAATTTGACTAATTGAATATAATTGTTGGTTAAAAGTAAAGTCTAAACCATTTTCCTCGTGGGATCGATCCCAACCTACAAGTTGGGTTCTTTACTTGATAACGATCGCTTATGCTTCTGAAAAGAGGTGTAATTTGAGCGTATCAGCGTGGAGCCCCTAGGGGGTGTGGGTCCCTTCGTGGGTGCACTGCCTTGTGCAGCCTTTCTTGGGCAGTTTGCTAAGGTCCTCCTCAAGGACACTTGGTTGGTCCTTGGGGTGTTGTACCTTGAAGTTCTAACCCTTAACCCTTCATTTTAAGTACAGGGAGTTACATTTACAACTCTAACCCTCACGTCAAGCTCTAGTTTTGCCTACTAGTTTCCGGTGTGTTATAGGTTGCAGATCATGATCCTATTTTTCCTAATGATTATTTTCGACAAGCAACATATAAGAGGAATTGGTCCAAGTGGAAATTTTTTTGATGATGTGATCATCCTTCTTCATCAAGAACTCAACTCACAACACTAGGGACTACTCTTCATTTTGTTCTGAACTACATTATGAATAGAAAGGATAAATCAAGATTAACATTATGATTTCAAACACAATTTTAGAGAAAATTTAACACATATGTTTCTTTTAAAATACCTCTTTCCATTAAAAAGCTTAAGAAACAGCATACTAAAAGAATAGGCATCGTCATTTGGGTTCCCAATTCCATGTTTGACATGATAAGATTGCAGATAGTGATCCTGTTTGTCCTGATTATTATCTTTCTCAGCTAACTAATAATAATAAGTAGTCCGAGTGGGAATTTATGTAATGGTGTGATCATCCTTCTTCTTCAAAAACTCAGCCCATAACACTAGGGACTCCTCTTCATTTTGTTTTGAACTGTATTATGAATAGATAGGAGACATCAAGATTAAGATTATGATTTCAAACACAAGTTTAGAGAAAATTTAACACATGTTTCTTTCAAAATACCTATTTCCATTAAAAAGCTTAAGAAACAGTAGACCAAAGGAATAGGTATCGTCATTTCGGTTCCCCATTTCATGTTTGCCATGATCAGGTTCCAGATCGTGTTCATGTTCGTCCTAATTATTAATTTCCTCATCCAACATATAAGAAGTAGTCTGAGTGGGAATTTCTATGATGGTGTGATCATTCTTCTCCATCAAAAACTCAGCCCACAACACTAGGGACTACTCTTCATTTTGTTCTGAACTGCATTATGAATAGAAAGGAGAAATCAAGATTAAGATTATGATTTCAAACACAAGTTTAGAGAAAATTTAACACATATGTTTCTTTCAAATACCTCTTTCCATTAAAAATCTTAAGAAAATATAGAACAAAGGAATAGGTATCATCATTTGGGTTCCCAATTCCATGTTTGCCATGATCAGGTTCCAGATCGTGATCCTGTTTGTCCTGATTATTATTTTCCTCAGCCAACATATAAGAAGAAGTAGTCCGAGTGGGAATTTATGTAATGGTGTGATCATCCTTCTTCTTCAAAGACTCAGCCCACAACACTAGGGACTCCTCTTCATTTTGTTTTGAACTGTATTATGAATAGAAAGGAGACATCAAGATTAAGATTATGATTTCAATCACAAGTTTAGAGAAATTTAACAAATAGGTTTCTTTCCAAATACCTCTTTCCATTAAAAATCTTAAGAAACAACAGACCAAAGGAATAGGTATCATCATTTGTGTTCCCCATTCCATGTTTGTCATGATCAGGTTGCAGATCGTGATCATGTTCGTCCTAATTATTATTTTCCTCAACCAACATATAAGAAGAAGTATTCCGAATGGGAATTTATGTGATGGTGTGATCATCCTTCTTCATCAAGAACTCAGCCCACAACATTAAGGACTACTCTTCATTATTTTTGGAACTACATTATGAATAGAAAGGAGACATCAAGATTAAATTATGATTTCAAACACAAGTTTAGAGAAAATTTAACAAATATGTTTCTTTCAAAATACGTCTTTCCATTAAAAAGCTTAAGAAGCAGAAGACCAAAGGAATAGGTATAGTCATTGGGTTCCCAATTCCATGTTTGCCATGATTAGGTTGTTGATCGTGATCCTGTTCGTCCTGATTATTATTTTCCTCAGCCAGCATAAAAGAAGAAGTAGTCCGAGTGGGAATTTATGTGATGGTGTGATCCTCCTTCTTCATCAAGAACTCAGTCCACAACACTGGGGACAACTCTTCATTATTTTTGGAACTGCATCATGAATAGAAAGGCGATATCAAGATTAATATTATGATTTCAAACACAAGTTTAGAGAAAATTTAAAACATGTGTACCTTTCAAAATACCTTTTTCGATTAAAAAGTTTAAGATTAAGCAGACCAAAGGAATATGTATCATCATTTGGGTTCCCAATTCCCTGTTTGACATGATCAGGTTATAGATCGTGATCATGTTCGTCATGATCATTTTTCACCTCAACCAACATATAAGAAAGAAGTATTTCAAGTGGGAATTTATGTGATGGTATGATCATCCTTCATCATCAAGAACTCAGCCCACAACACTAAGGAGTGCTTTTCATTTTGTTCTGAACTGCATCATGAATAGAAAGGAGGCCTCAAGATTAAGATTATGATTTCAAACACAAATTTAGAGAAAATTCTACACCTATGAATATTTCAAAATACCTCTTTCCATTAAAAATCTTAATAAACAGAAGACCAAAGGAATACATATCCTCATTGGAATGTGAATATCTTGAAAATTTGTTGTTGCTCTGTACAATCTTCTCTAGCTTCAATGAAACTCAAGAAATATTGTCAATACCACAACTTTAAATCGTGAACTGAATTAGAGATATGAGTAAATTGATAACTGATTTTGACCTATTTATACACCGAAATCTAAAATTTCTTTTTCAACTGACTTCAACTAACTTTAAAAATGAACTAACTGATTTCTATTTTGAGAATCCATTATTTTTCACAACTACTAAAAAAGTGTAGTTTTAATTTTCTTTTTCTTTATTTTTTTTCTTTTCATTTCTCATATATTTAAACTAAAATATTAATTAAAAATAAAAATCTCACTTAATAATAAGCACATATATCAACAAAGGAGATATTTAAGACCAAAATTTACCATCTAAATCACGTGTGAGAAATATCATATATACCCCTAAAGTTTGCGAGATGAGCAAATAGACCCTATTTGGATTTTCTTTAATAAAAGGTTAAATAAATAACTTGAAAAATAAATTCACTTCCGTCAAACGACAAAAGTATCTGAACTATTTGTGTAATTAAACATGTGTGTGAACCCCTTTATTTAACTTTAGTTATATTAACTATAAATCGCAAAGTTGAGGAGTATATCAAACTTTAACAACAACAATATTATTATTATTAATAATATTATTATTATTAATAATAATAATAATATTAATAACAATAAATTAACAATAATAATAATCTCCAAAAGAGTTTCGCCAAAGTGAAGGAGCATCAGCTGCTCCAAATGATCAAAAAGAACCATAGTTAAAAGGTGTTGTTATTCAAAGGCCACCTTCAGAAGATATATCCACAGGAGATGGATAATCAGCTACTCCACATCATTCTCAAGGACCAACATTAGATGAGCTGGTAATTGCTAAAGAACTCTGCAGAAGAGTTACCCCAAGGACAAGGAGCATCAGCTCCACCAAATCATCAAGAAGAACCACTGTTAAAAGATGTTGTTATTCGGAGGCCACCTTTAGAAGACCTATCCATAGGAAAAGGAGAATCAACTACTCCACATCTTTCTCAAGGACCAACATCAGATGAGATGGTCATCGCTAAAGAACTACCTACATAAGAGTTAGCCCAAGAAGAAGGAGCATCAGCTGCTCCAAATTATCAAGAAGAACCATTGTTAAAAGGTGTTGTTATTAAAAGGTCACCTTTAGAAGAACTATCCACAGTAGAAGGAGAATCAGAAACTCCACATCATTCTCAAGGACCTACATTAGATGAGATGGTAATTACTAAAGAACTATTAGCAGAAGAGTTACCCCAAGGTGAAGGAGCAGTCGCTGCTCCAAATCATCAAGAAGAACCATTGTTAAAAGGTGTTGTTATTCAAAGGCCACCTTTAGAAGAACTATCCACATGAGAAGGAGAATCAGCTATTCCACATCCTTCTTAAAGACCAACATTAGATGAGGTGGTAATTGCTAAAGAACTGCCTACAGAAGAGTTAACCCAAGGAGAAGGAGCATCAGTTGCTCCAAATGATCAAGAAGAACCATTGTTACAAGGTGTTGTTAATCAAAGGCCACACTTAGAAAAACTATCCACAAGAGAATGAGAATCAACTACTCCACATCATTCTTAAGGACCAACATTGGATTAGCTGGTAATTGCTAAAGAATTATATGTAGAAAAGTTACCCCAGGAAGAAAGAGCATCAGTTATTCCAAATCATCAAGAAGAACCACTGTTAAAAGGTATTGTTATTCAGAGGCATACTTTAGAAGAACTATCCACATGATAAGGAGAATTAGCTACTCCACATCCTTCTCAAGGACAACATTAGATAAGTTGGTAATTGCTAAAGAACTGCCTGCATAAGAGTTACCCTAAGGAGAAGAAGCATCAACTGCTCCAAATCACCAAGAAGAACCACTGTTAAAAGGTGTTGTTATTCAAAGTCCACCTTAAGAAGAACTATCCACATGAGAAGGAAAATCACCTCCTCCACATCCTTCTCAAGGACCAACATTAGATGAGGTGGTAATTGCTAAAGAACTACCTGCAGAGGAGTTACCGCAAGGAGAAGGAGCATCAGCTACTTCAAATGGTCAAGAAGAACCATTGTTAAAAGGTGTTGTTATTCAAAGGCCACCTTTAGAAGAAATATCCACAGGAAAAGGAGAATCAGCTACTCCACATACTTCTCAAGGAACAACATTAGATAAGCTGGTAACTGCTAAAGAATTGTTTGCAGAAGAGTTACCCCAAGGAGAAGGAGCATCAACTGCTCCAAATCATCAAGAAGAACCATTGTAAAAAAGTGTTGTTATACAAAGGCCACCTTTAGAAGAACTATCCACAGGAGAACAAGAATTTCTCAGCTGCTCCACATCCTTCTCAAGGACCAACATTAGATGAGGTTTTAATTGCTAAATAACTACCTGCAGAAGAGTTACCCTAAGGAGAAGGATCATCAACTTCTGAAACTCAAGAAATATTGTCATCACCAGAACATTAAATCTTGAACTAAATTAGAGATATGAGAAAAATGATAACTGATTTTGACTTATTTATACACCGAAATCTAAAATTTCTTTTTCAACTAACTTTAAAAACGAACTAACTGAGATCTATTTTGAGAATCCATTATTTTGCACAACTACTAAAAAAAGTGTAGTTTTAATTTTCTTTTTCTTTCTTTTTTTTTCTTTTCATTTCTCATATTTTTAAAGTAAAATATTAATTAAAAACGAAAATCTCACTTAATAATAAGCACATATATCGACAAAGGAGATATTTAAGACCAAAATTTACCATCTAAATCACGTGTGAGAAATATCATATCTACCCCTAAACTTTGTGAGATGATCAAATAGACCCTATTTAGATTCTATTTTTTACTAAAAAAAGTTAAATACATAACTTGAAAAAAAAAAATCACTTCCGTCAAACGACAAAAGTACCTGAGCTATTTGTGTAATTAAAGGTATGTGTGAACCACTTTATTTAACTTTAGTTATATTAACTATAAATCACAAAATTGAGAAGTATATCAAACTTTGACAACAACAATAATATTCTTATTGTTATTATTATTATTAATATTATTATTATTATTATTAAATTAATAATAATAATCTCCAGAAGAGTTATCCCAAAGTGAAGGAGCATCAACTGCTCTAAATGATCAAGAAGAACCATTGTTCAAAGGTGTTGTTATTTAAATGCCACCTTTAGAAGAACTATCCACAGGAGATGGAGAATCAGCTATTCCACATCCTTCTCAAGAACCAACATTAGATGAGCTGGTAATTGCTAAAGAACTGCCTACATAAGAGTTACCCCAAGGAGAAGGAGCATCAGCTCCTCCAAATCATCAAGAAGAACCACTGTTAAAAGATGTTCTTATTCAAAGGCCACCTTTAGAAGAACTATCCACAGTAGAAGGAGAATCAGAAACTCCACATCATTCTCAAGGACCAACATTAGATGAGGTGGTAATCGCTAAAGAACTGCCTGCAGAAGATTTAACCCAAGGAGAAGGAGCATGAGCTGCTCCAAATTATCAAGAAGAACCACTGTTAAAAGGTATTGTCATTCAAAAGCCACCTTTAGAAGAACTATCCACGGGTTAAGGAGAATCAGCAACTCCACATCCTTCTAAAGGACCAACATTAGATGAGATGGTAATTGCTAAAGAACTGCCTGCAGAAGAGCTACCCCAAGGAGAAGGAGCATTCGCTACTCCAAATCATCAAGAAGAACTATTGTTAAAAGGTGTTGTTATTCAAAGGCAACCTTTAGAAGAACTATCCACAGGAGAAGGAGAATCAGCTATTCTACATCATTCTCAAGGACCAACATTAGATAAGGTGGTAATTGCTAAAGAATTAAAGAGTTACCCCTAAGGAGAAAGATCATTAGTTGCTCCAAATGATCAAGAAGAACCACTTTTAAAATGTGTTGTTATTCAAAGGCCACCTTTAGAAAAACTATCCACAAGAGAAGGAGAATCAGCTACTCCACATAATTCTCAAGGACCAACATTAGATGAGTTGGTAATTGCTAAAAGTTTCCTACAGAAGAGTTACCCCAAGGATAAGAAGCATCAATTGCTCCAAATCATCAACAAGAACCATTGTTAAAAGGTATTGTTATTCAAAGACATCCTTTAGAAGAACTATCCACAGGAGAAGGAGAATCAAATACTCCACAGTCTTCTCAAGGACCTACATTAGATATGTTGGTAATTGCTAAAAAAACTATCTGCAGAAGAGTTATCCTAAGGAGAAGGAGCATCATCTGCTCCAAATCAACAAGAAGAACCATTGTTAAAAGGTGTTGATATTGAAAGGCCACCCTTAGAAGAGCTATCCACAAGAGAGATAGAATCAATTGCTCCACATCCTTCTCAAGGACCATCATTAAATGAGGTGGTAATTGCTAAAGAACTGCCTGCAGAAGAGTTACCCCAAGGATAAAGAGCATTAGCTGCTCCAAATGATCAAGAAGAAACCCTGTTAAAAGGTGTTGTTATTCAAAGGATGCCTTTAGAAGAAATATCCATAGGAGAAGGAGAATCAGCTACTCCACATACTTCTCAAGGATAACCATTAGATGAGCTGGTAACTGCTAAAGAATTGTTTGCAGAAGAGTTACGCCAAGGAGAAGGAGCTTCAGCTGCTCCTAATCATCAATAAGAACCATTGTCAAAAGGTATTATTATAGAAAGGCCACCTTTAGAAGAACTATCCACATGAGATGGAGAATTTCTCAGCTACTCCACATCCTTCTTAAGGAACTACATTAGATGATATGGTAATTGCTAAAGAACTACCTACAGAAGAGTCACCCCCAACGAGAAGGATCAGCAGCTGCTCCAAATGATTAAGAAGAACCTCTGTTAAAAGGTGTTGTTATTCAAAGACAACCATTACAAGAACTATCCACAGGAGAAGGAGAATCATCTACTACACATCCTTTTCAAGGACCAATATTAGATGAGGTGGTAATTTCTAAAGAATTTCCAACAGAAGAGTTACCCCAAGGAGAAGGAGCATTAGCTGCTCCAAATCATCAAGAAGATCCATTGTTAAAAGATTTTGTTATTCGGAGGTCACATTTAGAAGAACTATCCATGGGAGAAGAAGAATCAACTACTCCACATCCTTCTAAAGTACCAACATTAGATGAAGTGGTAATTGATTAAGAACTAGTTGCAGAAGAGTTACCCCAAGGAGAAGGGGCATCAGCTGCTCCAAATGTTCAAGAAGAACCACTATTAAAAGGTGTTGTTATTTAAAGGCCACCGTTAGACAAACTATCCGTAATAGTAGGATAATTAGCTACTCCACATCCTTCTTAAGGACCAACATTAGATGAACTGGCAAGTGCTTAAGAAATGACTGTAGAAGAGTTACCCCAAGGAGAAGGGGCATCAGCTACTCTAAATGATCAAGAAGAACCACTGTTAAAAGGGTGTTGTTATATAAAGGCCACCTTTAGAAGAACTCTCCATAGGATAAGGAGAATCAGCTACCCCACATCCATCTCGAGGACCAAAATTAGATGAGCTGGTAATTGCTAAAGAACTACCTGCAGAAGACTTACCTTAAAGAGAAGGAGCATCAGCTGATCCAAATGATCAAGAAGAACCACTATTAAAAGGTTTTGTTATTAAAAGGCCACCATTAGAAGAACTGTCCACATGAGAAAGAGAATCAGCTACTCGACATCATTATCAAGGACAAACATTAAATGAGCTAGTAATTAGTCAAGAACTGCCTGCAGAAGAGCTACCCCAAGGAGAAGGAACATCAACTGACCTTAATGATCAAGAAGAACTACTGTTAAAAGATGTTGTTATTCAAAGGACACCTTTAGAAGAACTATCCACATGAGAAGGAGAATCAGCTACTCCTCACCCTTCTCAAGGACAAACATTAGATGAGGTGGTAATTTCTAAATAGCAGCAGAAGAGTTACCCTAAGGAGAAGGAGCATTAGCTGCTCCGAATGATCAAAAAGAACCACTGTTAAAAGGTGTTGTTATTCAAAGGCCACATTTAGAAGAACTATCCACAAGAGAAGAAGAATCAGCTACTCTATATCCTTCTCAAGTACCAATATTAGATTATGTGGTAATAGCTAAAGAACTGCCTAAAGAATGGTTAAGCCGAAGAGAAGGACCATCAGATGCTCTAAATGATCAAGAAGAACCATTGTTAAATGGTGTTGTTATTCAAATGCCACCTTTAGAAGAACTATCAATAGGAGAAGGAGAATGAGCTACTCCAGATCCTTCTCAAGGACTAACATTAGATGAGCTAGTAATTGCTAAAGAACTGTTAGTAGAAGAGTTACCCCAAGGAGAAGGAGAATCAGCTTCTCCAAATCATCAAGAAGAACCACTGTTAAAAGGTGTTGTTATTCAGAGGCCACCTTTAGACGAACTATCCACATGAAAAGGAGAATTAGCTACTCCACATCTTTCTCAAGGACCAACATTAGATGAGCTGGTCATCGCTAAAGAACTACCTGCAGAAGAGTTAGCCCAAGGTGAAGGAGCATCAGCTGCTCCAAATTATCAAGAAGAACCATTGTTAAAAGGTGTTGTTATTCAAAGGTCACCTTTAGAAAAACTATCCACAGTAGAAGGAAAATCAGCAACTCCACATCATTCTCAAGGACCAACATTAGATGAGATGGTAATTGCTAAAGAACTGCCAGTAGAAGAGTTACCCTAAGGAGAAGGAGCAGTCGCTGCTCCAAATCATCAAGAAGAACCATTGATTGTTAAAAGATGTTGTTATTCAAAGGCCACCTTTAGAAGAACTATCCACAGAAGAAGGAGAATCAGCTATTCCACATCCTTCTTAAAGAACAACATTAGATGAGGTGGTAATTGCTAAAGAACTGCATGTAGAAGGGTTACCCCAAGGAGACGGAGCATCAGCTTCTCCAAATGATCAAGAAGAAGTGGTCCAAGTGGGAATTTCTTTGATGGTGTGATCATCCTTCTTCATCAAGAACTCAGCCCACAACACTAGGGATTTCTCTTTATTTTCTTCTTAACTATATTATGAATAGAAAGGAGACATCAAGATTAAGATTATGATTTCGTAAACAAGTTTAGAGAAAATTTAACTCATATGTTTCTTTCAAAATGCCTTTTTCCATTAAAAAGCTTAAGAAACAGCAAACCAAAGGAATAGGTATTATCATTTGGGTTCCCAATTCCATGTTTGACATGACCAGGTTGTCGTCCTAAACTCTGCATTAGTCACCTTCTTGGCCAAAGGGTCAACCGGAGCTTGAGGAGGAGCTGCTTAGTCAACATTTTTTTCCCTCGGTTCTTCTAGAAAAAGATCTTCGAGTAGTCATATCTTGTAGACCATTGGATAAGGATTAGGGGAAAGACCTTATAGTGTTAGACTCTATCGCACAACTTATAGAAATGAAGAAGTGAAGTTTCCTAAGCTTCTAATAGCCTTTCATTCATAAATGTGGCGCACTTCATACTTATGAACAAGACTCTACTAGATGTGGTTTTGATACATCCTAGAACCATTCTAAACCTAGTGCTCAGATTACTGAGTTTGTCACGACCCAGGGGTACACCCTAGACGAATCATGGCAAAAAAGACCCCGAGAGGCCTCATATAAGCCACGTAGCTTTCATAACATAAGATAATATAAATGAGCAAAAATTTAAAAAAAAATCAAACAACATCAGAGTTTATAATAAAAGCGGAAGTCTATTACACTTTGTCTCAAACAATCTAAAACATGAATAGCTTGGGACACAGCTTATACAACAATATTCAAAACTTAATGCAAAAGAACATAAGAACCATGGTGGCTAAATCCTCGAATGTTATGAGGACTCACCAATCTTGGAGTCTTGCCTCTACAAAGATCCTAGCCACGGGGATGAGAGTCGACATCGCAGGACCCTACATTTGGATAAGAAATTTAGGCAAGAGTATGCGTTAGTACAAACATGTACTAAATGTGATAGCTTGCATAAACATCAACATAAGCATAAGAGTTAAACATCATAAGTCACAAACCATGATCAACGCAAGTGAATATCATCTTAAGACATACTTACGATACTTTCTTGAAGTAACCTTGTTTCATCTTACCAATCCAAGCTACCATGCAAAGGTATCATCTCACTCATCCAAGCTACCATGGAAAGGTGTCATCTCCTCACCAATCCAAGCTACCATGCAATGGAAATATCTCCTTAACAATTCAAGCTACCATGAAATGGCATCATTTCCTCACCAATTCAAGCTACCATGAAATGGCATCACATTATCAATCCAAGCTATCCATAAAAGGTGTCACATTACCAATCCAAGCTATCCATGGAAGGTATCACATTACCTATCCAAGCTAGGTCTTATTATCATGATTCATAAGTTCTTAGATTCATTTTAGGTGAGCAAGCCTTTCAACCTAGAATTATTCACATTCATACAAAAACAATTTATATAGGAACTATCCCTTCCACAACAACTACATCTAAATCATCAATTCATAATAGAAGTTTTACTCTCAAAGCCCTACATCTCATAATCATCATATAAGCTTCACTCTTAAAAAATCAATGTAATATCATCTCATAAGCCTCAATCTCAAAGCAATTCTAATCATAATTCATCAATCCTGTAAGGATACATCTAAACCCACAATTTCTCCTTTCATGGCATAAAACTCATCCACATCAATTTCATCTTTCTAGACATGGGCTAGGCATGGATACATGTAAATTCATCCTTAAAACATGTAATCCTATCAATTTATGCATAAATAATCATAACCCAAACATTTGGGTCAACATTCCTCAATTCCCAAAACTATAGAAGAAAACCCTAACTCAAATTAGGGAATTTCTACTTTTCAAGTTGAGGAATCTTAGGGACTCAATGGAAGAAAGGATTCCATGGATGAAAAGCCATCATACCTTGATATCAAATCCCACAAATGGTTGAGGAATGGAGACTTGACCTTCACCTTAACTCCAACTCTTTCTTCTTCTTCAAGTTCTAGAGAGAGAAATATTTGAGAGAAGAACTTTGGGATTTCTTTTGGGTTTTGGAAATAATGACTTAAATGGGTGAGTTTTGGGGTTAAAATCTTTTATATAGGGGTCCTAGGCTTAGGTAAAATGACAGCTTTGATTTAATCAAAACCGTAAAAGACCCATTTGCCCCTAAAATCGCAGTGGACTGCCTCACCTTCACGTGAGGCTCCTCGAGTTGTGGTGGATTAAATGGACCGCGGTGGAAGCTATGGTCCTTGACTAGTGGCTTGTCTAGCCACCACTCCACCACTAAATGCCCAACTCTTTTCCACGACCCCTCTCACGGCCTATGGTGGCCTTCACAACCCGTCTAGTGGCTCGTAGGGAGGATCTTCATTTGGGCAGCCTTAGGGATATCACTGACTCACCATCACGGGCACCACCATGAGCCGTCTTGGGGATCGTAGGAGGTGAGCCTCCCTTGCTAACTACTGCCTAGGCTTCACAACCCTCAAAATGAACCGTGGTGCCCTTCACGGTCCCTGTGGACCTTTGTGGAGGGTGTCAAGGCTCTAGTTCTAGACTTAGCACTTAACCCCTAGCTTAGCCTACTAGATTCTGAGGTGTTATAGTTCTTGATTTACTCGAGGAAAAGGAAAAGTTTATGTTGGGGGGAGGGGGGGTTGATGAGTGGTAGATTTGAACTCATGTGTGGTCCATTTAGCTCAGTAAATAGTTTTCTCTGCCTATTTTGTCATATTCTCATATACTATTGATGATTTGCAGCTATGAAGCCAATTGGACAAGGCAAGTACTGATGTTTGAAAGAATAGAGATAAATACAAAAAGAAGTTCAAAGTAAAAACTCTTGATCGCCTGACAAGAAGGGCGGATCGCCAACTGAGCACAACCTTGCCGAAATTGATAGTGTATTGAACTTGTGTCTATAAAGAAGGTCGGTGGACTCTAGTAGAGACAATGCATCAAAGGAGAACGGCGGTCCTGATGCACATCTCCCAAAGCAATAGTGTGCAAAGCAAAGATTGAGTACTTGAAGAAAGAACTAAGGTGGTATTCAGCGATTCGCCGAACGTGAAAGGCTGAATCAATTGAGTTCTTCAACTGAGTTTCAAGCACCTAAAGCTCAGAGCATCATAAGGTGAGCTAAGGAGAGAAGGGAGATTTGTCGAACAGGTTCGGCGAGCCTGATTAATATCGTCGACTCAGTCATGAAATGGAGTTTAGGCCAAATTTTGAGAAGGTATAAATAGCCCAAAGGATAAATTTTTTAGAGAGTTCTCTTTTTAGATGATTTTGGGAGAGAAACATTTTACCTTCAAAGAACACTTTTATAGCTTTTTGGGTTTTACAACTAGGTGTTTGATTTTGATACACGGAAGTTGAATCCAAAGTGAGTTTACTTGCAATTTCTTGATGTCAACTTACTCATGGATGCTTTTATGAAAGGTATAATTTCATTACTTTTTGTGATGGGTGGCTAAAACCCCATGATCTAGGGGTGCTAAAATGGGGATGGGTGTTGATTTAATGTAGTTGATGTTGTACTATGCTATGTTTTGTTATTGTTCATACATGAATTTGGTCTAATTATTATGGGGTTAACTTAAGTGTTAAGGTTTCAAACTTAATTCCTACTTCTGATCTCCGGTTGATACTCGAAATAGATTGATTAGAGTGTGTAATTAGTTCAATACTAACAATTTAGAATTTATGTTTGTAACTTGCTTTAAAAAGAAGTTATGGATCGTATCTATTTGCCATGTTCTTGAAATATAGAATGTAGTAAAGCATTGGGTTGTTTAGGTTGGCATTTAGATGAGCCCGAAAGGAGATTTTATCCATAGTTGCTTTGAGATCAAAGGATGATTAGCGACAATGAAGATGAGTTAGCCTATTCATGAATGATCATCACTATAGAGCAGCACAATTACCCCTATGTGCATGATTTTCAATCCCCGCACCCCTAGATTGCTTGTTAGCTCTTGATTTCTTCAATTTCTTAGTTTAATTGCGATAATTGATAACCAAATCTTTATATTAAGTTGGTGGTATCATTCATCCAATTGTTCTTGCTATTACAAATGAGCTAATTTAAAGTCAAAATTCTTGAAATGGAATTCTCCACGATATACCATTACTTGTGGGATTCGATCCCAACTCTTCGTTGGGTTTTCATATTAACTATGACCGCTCACTCTTTTAATTGGTTTTGAAGAGTGATTTGAGTGTTATAATACAACACACGGATGCGAACTATATGAGTTTTAAATGTGGTTATTGAACCATGCATGTCTAAAGTGTTTTGAGTTTTAAATGTGGTTATTGAAATATTTTATAATTATGTTACAAAAGTTATTTAATATGTAGTTTTTTCTAATTTTTAGAATGTGTCGATCTCTACTACATTATTTGATCTTTATAAAAAAAATATTGTGTAGATTATTATTATCATCATCATCATCATTATTATTAGTATATGTACCCGCGCATTGCGCGGGTAGTTGATAAATATAATTGATTTATTGAAAATTTTAAAATTTAAATTATTATAAAATGATATTAAAAGATTATTTGAGATAATGTTAACATTTAGCCTTAATATTTATAGCCTTTTATGATCCATTGTCTAATTTGATAATTATAATTTTTAGCATCATTCAATTTATTTTTTAAATTATTTAAAATAAAAAATTCACTCATCCTATCCATACTATCCTCTTGTTAGAATAATAAAGATATAAGAAAATTTAATCATTAGATTAATATAAAGTATAACTAAGAAAAGTCCTATAATTATGATAATCCTAAGCATAAAACTAAGAAGTTTTAATCATTTGATATTCAATTGTGAGCATGTTAGTCAAATTCTTAAATTTTGTCTTGCAATTATTCTAAAAGTCATATATCAATTATATGATATTTAAATTAATTTATATTATTATACATAATATTTTAGTACTATATAATTCTTATATTTTAGTTCAATTTTAGATTACACATGGTAAGGATTATATAAGCAAGATAATATCCGTGAATATTTATGGCATAAAGTTCCATAAAAAAGATAGGTAAAATCATTGAATAAAGAAGTTGTTGCATATGTATCATTTATCAATATTTTAAAATTTATATTTTTATTATATTTATTGATTGGAAGGATTAAGGTAAAATGAAGACAAAATAAAACCTTTAATTCAAGTATTAAATAATTTAAATTATGCTCTTTCTTCTTCTTTTTTCCCGACAAACAACCTAGTATAAAGTTTTTTCATGTTTGTGCATTAAATACCTATGTGTTTGTAGTAGCACTGTTAATCCAAATTCAAAAGTTTATCTTTAAGGGGTTAAAAATAAAAACATCACAGAATTTTAGTTCATACATATAATATATAAGGTCCTAAACTAAGCAACTTTATATATATATATATATATATATATATATATATATATATATTTGAAAGAATATTTTGAGTAGTTAAGGAGTTGTAAGGTAAAATTGTAAGGCATACTAAATAATAAACGGTTACGGTTAGGAATAAGATTAAAAAAATTGAAAATAATATGTACTGGTATTTAAAATGATAGAACTTTAAAATCTTATATTCCCTTCATTTTAAAATAAGTGTATTGTTGACACAACCACTAAAAAAAAGTTTAGGACATGAGGGGCAAAAATTGAAGAAATTTCAAACAACTTTCTTAAACTTAGAAAAACTCACTTATTTTGAACGATGGAAAAAGACTTAACAATTCACTTATTTTAAAATGGAGGAAGTATATTTACAATATATTAAGAATATAACTAAGATAATTAGTATTTTCTTCCCTAGCATAATTTTTTAAGATAAAGTGAAATTTATTTATTCTCGTGTTGTATTTGCAAAATGAAAATTTTTAAATAACCTCCTACAAATCTCATCACATACAAATTTTTAAAAAGCCCATGCAAATTGAATCTGTATAATATATATTATTAAAAGAGTATGCATTCATACAACAAACTTTCAAATACCAAAAATCCAAAATAAGCAGAAAATTCAAAGACAATTATTAAAACTCGACAAAGTGATACTTAATAATTAGCAAATCAATCATAATATAATCCAACATATAACTTTAAAAGCAATAATGTAACTTTTAAAAAATTGTTTGCTACCTTCTTATCTTGGAGAATCAATTCAATAAAAAATAAGATGCATGAAATATTTGCGATCTAATACGCTCCATTGTTGTATAACTCCAACTTTCAACCTCCATTGCTTATCATTGATGAGTTCATCGTGAGTCAGAAGGCGTATGCATTTGGAAAAATATTAGTGTTTGATTTTAATGGAAAGAGATTAGTGTTTGATATTATTATTATTATTATTATTATTATTATTATTATTATTATTATTATTATTATTATTATTATTATTATTATTACTATTAATAATAATAATAATAATGATATTTGATATACTCCTCAACTTTGTGATTTATAGTTAATATAACTAAAGTTAAATAAAGGGGTCCACACATACCTTTAATTACACAAATAGCTCAGATACTTTTGTCGTTTGACCGAAGTGAATTTTTTTTTTCAAGTTATTTATTTAACTTTCTTTATTAAAAAAAAAAAATCCAAATAGGATCTATTTGATCATCTCGCAAAGTTTAGGGGTATAAATGATATTTCTCACACGTGATTTAGATGGTAAATTTTGGTCTTAAATATCTCCTTTGTAGATATATGTGCTTATTATTAAGTGAGATTTTTATTTTTAATTAATATTTTAGTGTAAAATATGAGAAATGAAAAGAAAAAAAAAGAAAGAAAAACAAAATTAAAACTACACTTTTTTAGTAGTTGTTGTCACACCCATTTTCGGACTGACGAAAGGGTTTTTCCAATTTAAGTGACGGTATTGATTAGAGGTTATTTTATTTTATTTTTTGGAGTCACCACTTGGAATTGAGTTATGGTGTTCCAAATCACCTTTTTGTTTAATCCCTAATCAAAAGGAAATTACTATTTATATGGTTTGTGAACTAAAAATTCAGGTAAGGAATTCTGTTGACCGAGGGGAAGGTATTAGGCATCCCTCGAGTCCCTTGTTTCTAGCACGGTCGCTTTTATTAACTTATACTTATCTTAATATATTTTAGGATAATATGTATCCACAGGCCATGGTTTGCTTATTTATTTATTTTCTTTTTTATTGTTGAATTTTTATTAGTCTGAACCTAGATGCGTAACCGCATTCTTGGTCTTGACATTTAGAGGCATAACTTTCTTTTCCTCTCAAGTGCATCACACCTAATAATCTCAATTTACACCTCTGAGTTTGAATTAATAAAAATTAAATATTAAACAATTTGATCAAGGTGTGTCACTGCATCCTTGAGTTTCTTTTAATGTCTCAAAAATAAAAAAATGTGTAATCACATTCTTAATTGAAACAAATATTTTAACATGCCTAAAATTCATCATGTTATTAACAAAACAAATATTTTTCCTTTATACATAAACCAAATAAAGTAAAATACATCTAAATATTGAGGATACAATATATAATTCTGACTTGACTTCTATATCTTTTTATTTTATATTTTATATTTTTATCACTCTTAAAATTAATGTCAAAATTAAGCATACTCTTTCCAATCAAACAAAACAATAACGAATTGTTAAAAACTAAATCTCATTTTTTGTTTGATAAATAAAACAACAATAATTTTTTGAGCCCAATAATTTCTACTTTATCCTTATTAGCATCGAAATCAAGAAAAGAACAACGGCATGACCCGTTCATTTTAAGAGATCACAACTAATAAATAAAAATAAATAAATAAAAGGAACCACCAAGTAAAGCTACTTATATTCATTAAAGGATATAACACTTAACACATTCTTCATTTTAATCAAATTATGAATAAAACAAAAGTGTAAGAAAACATATCACATAGTTACATCAAATTACATAAATAAATAAAAGAAATAAAATAAAGTTTAACCTTAAATAGAGAGAATAAGTACCACAAAATCTTGACCGAAGCTCAATTAAAACACCCACGAATCTTTTTGTAGATTGTATGTAGTGGTATATGTGTTGTATTTATATAAAAGTAATGAAAAAGGAAGAAAAGAAGTGAATGTATTTGTGGATTTTTTTGAAAGAAAAATAAACTAAAATAAAATGAATTCTCTTTTTTATTTTTGCGTTGCTCGCCTGTAGTGTGTTGTTTTTTTGGTTTCTATTTTTTTCTTTCTCTTCGTCTGTCTGTATGTGTGTGCAACGTGTGTTTTCTGGATGATTTTCTTTTTTTGTTTGTGCGTGTATTGAATATAGTAGTGCGTGGGTGTATTGTGTTATAGAAAAATGGGGAGGGAAGTGGGGTTAAGGATGGTGAAGTGGGGGTGAGGGTAATGGAGGTGGATTGGGATAGTGGGAAGATGTGAGGGAGTGTTAAGTTGTTGTTATTATTATTATTATTATTATTATTTTAATAATTAATATAATATAATATAATATTTTTAAAACTAACAAAAATTGAGTAGCTAATAATAAATTTTAAATAAGAAATACTAGCCTATTATTAAACAAAAAATAAAAATAAAACATATTTTTTTGTTATTTTCAATTCTTTTAAAATAAAATTTACTAAAATAAGATAAAAGAAAAATATCTAATTTATATATAAAAGCAATAATTATGTACTAAAAATGGTGTAATACCTTAAGTTCGGTCAAAAATTACATGTCTGCAGTTTGGCCCTCTTTGACTGGAAATACGAAGAGTTTTCAGACAAAGAAGTATACAATGCGACAAATTTTGACCGTACTCTTATTTGAAAGAAAAAATATGTGCAACCGAGTCTTGATTTTGAACTTCCTACATATCCCAGGTTATAAGGGAATTAGGTCACATGTAGTTCAAGGAGATGATGTGATGAGTTGGAAGTTAAGTGAGGTTTCATCGAGGCTCCAGGTCGCGGCTCTTATCCTTACATAAGAAAAATGAAAGTTAATAGTCAAAAGGAAAATAAGAGTACAAGCTTCTATCTATACAGCGTATTTTAAGTCTTCACTTGAGTCTTGACTTTCAGATATCACCTTAAATTTTTGGGCGAGTATCTTGATCTTGAATTGAATTCGATGCTTAACTTGCCACTTAGGGTGAGTTTTTGGCACTCTTTAAAATGACAATTTGAATATGTTCTTGAATGACGGCATGTTTTCTTGATCAGAAGCTGAATAGAAATAGATGTCAGGAAGTCAGGCTGCTACATGCATTGAAGAAGCTGATTCTGGCTATCTTGGGATTGATCATTCTGAAAAGAGTTGAAACTTTGTTCTTGAATTTCAAATCCATGTTTCGCTTGAAGAAACCTGAAAATCATCACAAACAAAAGAAATAAACAAATATTTTGCTCCAATTCTTATTAAAAAAAAATTGTAAGTTATTAGCAAATGTAAATTTAAAAAAATAAACTCAGACTAGGAAGTGCTTATCCTGGGAGGAAAAAACGGTCTCAGACTAGGAAGTGTTTATCGTAGGAGAAAGTAATCAAATCCCATTATGTAGGAGGGTCCTGCTAATCCATTGTCCAAGAGGGTCCTGCTAATCTAAATCTCACTGTTTAGGAGGGTCCTACTACACTAATTCACATTGTTTAAGAGGGTCATACTACTCTAATTCTCATTGTCCATGAGGGTCCTGCTACACTAATTTCCATGTTTAGGAGGGTCCTGCTGCTCTAATTTTCATTGTCCGGGGGAAGGGGTCCTACTACACTAATTCTCATTGTTTAGGAGGGTCCTGCTACACTAATTCTCATTGTTTATGAGGGTCCTGCTACTCTAATTTCCATTGTTTATGAGGGTCCTGCTACACTAATTCTCATTGTTTATGAGGGCCCTGCTACACTAACTCCCATTGTTTATAAAGGTCCTGCTACTCTAATTCTCATTGTTTAGGAGGGTCCTGTTACACTAATTCTCATTGTTTACGAGGGTCCTGCTACTCTAATTCTCATTGTCCAAGAGGGTCCTGCTACACTAATTCTCATTGCTTAGGAGGGTCCTGCTACTCTAATTTCCATTATTTATGAGGGTCCTGCTACTCTAATTTCCATTATTTATGAGGGTCCTGCTACTCTAATTCACATTGTTTAGGAGGGTCCTGCTACACTAAATCTCATTGTTCAGGAGGGTCCTACTACACTAAATCTCATTGTTCAGGAGGGTTCTGCTACATTAATTCTCATTATGTAGGAGGATCCTGCTAATCCCATTATTCAGGAGGGCCCTGCTATACTACGTCCCATTATTCAAGAGGGTCCTGCTATACTAATTCTATTACTTAGGAAGGTCTCACTTAACACAATCATCAAATAGAATCACCACAAAATTATTTTTTGCCCCAGTTTGCGCTAGAAAAATATCATTTAAGCTATTAGCATAAATGAGAAATATCTGTACCAAAAGAAAATGCAAGACATCGATGCAATTAGGGTGTTTGTTCCCTAGAAATGAAAGATGGTATCTGTAGGGTGTTTTCTCCCTAAGGTCAAAATGCAACTAGGGTGTTTGTTCCCTAGAAAAGAGTGATTTTTTTTAACAAATAAAAATATGTCCCAAAATTTTTTTATTGAGGAACTTTGAAACTCTTTTTAATTTATCATTTTTTTAATTTTTTAATTTTTTTTTTTTAAAATGATCCAATTTCATTCCTTCAAGGATATAAAATTTTATTATGTGAGACCGAGTCCCTATTGTAAGATTGCCTACATATCTTGTATAGTAAAAATCAGGTCTAACGTAGTTCATATAAGTAAATAAAAAATTTAAAATTTTTTTTTTTTACAAACACCTCTTTTTTTAAAAAAAAAATACTAGAGGAGAAAAGAAATAAATTAATTCATGGTTGATGTTACTTTGACTTTAATTGGTACCAAAAATTAGTGTTAACATATGAATCACCTTCAACTATTTTCAGACAAATTTGAGGTCAACTTTGAGTAATCTCTATAGTTTCAAATGGTATCTCAAACATACTTAAGTATTTACAAGATCAATTCATCTTGCCTAAATTAAGGGATAAAATTATTCATATCCTTATATTTCAAGTGTCCTCGCAACAAATGAAGTCCTACTTCACACAATATTCTGATCTTAGGACGTTTTAGAAGTCCCTCACACTCAGAAAGATATTCAATGCTTGAGATTGAAATACCATATGTTTGGCCCTTATGTAAGTATCTACTAATGTGAGAACACCAAAAATGAGATCAAATAGGACTTGTCATTGGCTTGTAATGTAGGCTTAGGGAAAGGTAGAATATTTATTAGGGATAAAGTGACTATTTCCTTCTTAAAATTTGCGCAATGCTCTCAGTTTTTTTTTTATTTTGACATTTGACCTTTATTTTCTCGAAAATTTCTCCTCATTTATTTTCCTCTTCTTCTTTTTTCTCATTTTCTCTTCTTTTCGTTGGAATTTTTTTTTTCATTTTTCTTTCTTGCTTTTCTTTGTCATTTTTTTTTTACTTTCACATATTTGATCCTTTGACTTTGTTACCCAACTTAGATTTTTGGCACTGTATAGATAATTGATAGTGCACTCAAGGAGGTGAATCAAGGAATAGTGCATTTATGCACTCAAAATGATATATGCTAAGATGTGGTTATTCAAATAAAAGATTTTATGCTCAAAATGAGAGTTATATGGATAACATGTCATTTGGTAGGCTTGAAAGGCACAATTGAATCAAAGAAAGCCTATAACCCTTTCCCAAGTTAAATGTCGTTCAAAATTTTGCCTCAACCTACATTCGGGCCGAGTTCTTGATCAACAAAGTCATGCCTTTGAATTTTATATTTAAACCTCACCACACAATGCACATGAAACAATGAGGTCGAATTGTTTGATGCCTTAACTTTAAGCAAGATAATTTCTCAAGTAATACATATATATATAGTGTATTATATATATTAAGAGTTACTAAAAGAAATCTATAGGTCACAACAAAGTTGGTTTGTCTTGCTAAATAGTTTAAAATTTTTCTTTTTCTTATGCATATTCCTAAGTATGCTGGTACCAACCAAGTCAAGAATTATTTTTTTTATAAGAACATGTCACGACCCAGACCGTTGTGATTGGCACCCACACTAACACTCTGATGGGAGAACCACTACTACAACCCAAACCAAGCAACTAAAGTAATAACTAAGACATTTAAGTCAAACACTAAGGAAATAAATAGAGTTCCCATAAACTCTAACAAATGTCTAACAATAATAACTAATAATGTGGAAGAATAACCTAGAACCTGAAAGTCAATGTACCAACACATTCTAACAATGAACCAAGTCTAAACAAGAAGAGACACAACCCCAACTAATGAACTAATCAACTAGCTAAAACAAATGTCTAAGTCCGAAAATGGTGGACATAGACGAAAGAGAATCTCATGGTAGCCCGAAAGAATTGTCTCACCCTTGAATTCGAAGCGACGATCACTAATCTTCTAAGCGAGGTCTGTCAATACCTTCTTGAAGATGTCTTGTACTCAACAAAAATAAGAGCAAGTGCAGAATCAGTACACAACCACAGTGTACTGGTAGGATCACGCGGCTATCCCACTAGTGCAACATAAACAGGTCAAACAACATTATAATCACATGCATATATATCAACATATACAATAGTATCAACATTTAAGAACAATGAACAACTTCACATTTTATGTCAATCATTGGTCCTCTCATGGAACCCAAATCCAAACAGTTAGCATACCGGAACGTGGTCCAAATAGTTAGCATACCGAAACGTGATATCTGATCCCATAATTATGCCGGAACGTGGCAACTGATCCCATAGTTATGCCGAAACATGGCAACCGTTCCAAGTTAGTTATGACGGAACGTGGCAATCGATTACATTCACACACCACAATCACAATCACAAGTATATCATCAAGATCATACATTTAAGTCATGATTTCATGGCATTCATCATTTTTATATCTCATTTACAACAAGTGTGATCAACATTGCAACATTCATACATATACAAGTATCATAATGAAGCAAAAACAAGCATACATCACACAATCATAGAATCACAACCATCACCTACCTCGAAACAAGCTTGAAACCCTAAGAAACTTGATCCTTCCCTTTCCGGATTCGTTCCGCTTGTTCTTCATCTACAAACAATCAATATAATACGGGAATCAATAAAAAATCATTAATCACCCTAATTACTAACAATTTTATGGACCCTAGATCAAACCCATGATCTCAATTATCCAAATTAGGGTTGTTTCCACCATAGAATCTATAACAAAACCCTCCCCCATCAATATTCGACCATTCTATTACGTTCTACAGATCGAAAAATGGATTTGGGGAGTGAAAAGCTTACCTTTAGCCTCAAGATTGGTGAAAAACGAGTAGGAGTTGCCTGGGGTTCGTTCCTTAGCTCTAAAAGTCAAAAAGTGCATAATGAAGTCGTTTAGGGATTTATTAACGACACTAAGTCGCGTCTCGCCCACCACAACGGCCACCACCTCGCCACAGCGGCCCCGCCAAAGAGGCAAAAAGTGGCGCAAAGGGCATTCTCGAGACGGAAAGCTAATTCAAGAATTTCAAAATCCCCATTTCACAACACACCTCTAACCAACGACGTTCAAAAAATATCCTTTACGCCAAGATCGATTTCGAGAGTTCTACTCGCCCGAATTCAATTTCCTAAAGTCGTATGAATTCCTTAACGAGTTATCTAACCACTCATGCAATCAATATCATAAATACTTCAACCGATTGTTACCAGATTTCCCTACACCTCGATGACTCCGATTTTTTCCAAATCTGGACAAGGTTGGGAAAATCCAAATACTACAAAAAAGTTTTTCGGCCCCAAATTTTCCCCCGTTGGCTTTTCTATAACGACGGGAACAGGTCGTTACAATAGATACCAATTTACCCATCACTCGTCCTCGAGTGACAAAACTTAGGAAAATAGGCTAAGGAAGGAATGGAGTAGTACCTGAATCGACGAACAATTGGGGATACTTGTCTCGCATGTCCCTCTCGATTTCCCAAGTAGCTTCCTCAACTGGACGATGCTTCCATTGAACTTTCACGGACTTAATCTCCTTGGTCCTCAACTTACGCACATCACGATCAAGAATTGCAATTGGTTCCTCCTCATATTGGAGGTCTTTGTCTAACACAATTGAGTCCCACTTAATGATATAATCCCCGTCACTATGATACTTCTTCAACATGGACACATGAAATACCAGATGAACACCCGATAAATTAGGAGGTAAAGCCAATCTATACGCTACCGGTCCCACACATTCAAGAATCTCAAATGGACTGATGTATCTAAGACTTAACTTACCTTTCTTACCAAATCTCATCACCCCTTTCGTGGGTGATACCTTAAGAAGAATATTTTCACCAGATTGAAACACCATGTCTCTTACCTTATGATCCACATACTTCTTTTGTCTACTTTGGGCTTCTAGAAGCTTAGCTTGAATACTTCAAACCTTGTCTTGAGCATCCTTCACTAAATCAACCCACAATGGTTTCACATCTCCATCCTCAAACCATCCTAGGGGTGATCTACATCCTCTCCCATATAATGCCTCAAATGGTGCCATATCAATACTGGATTGATAACTATTATTATAGGAGAACTCACACAAAGGTATGAATTTATCTCAATGCCCTCCAAAATCAAGCACACATGCCCTCAACATGTCTTCTAACACTTGAATAGTCCTCTCTGACTGCCCATCTGTCTGTGGATGAAAGGTTGTACTAAAAGTGAGTTGTGTGTCCAATTCATCATGCAATTTCCTCCAAAACTTGGATGTGAATTGGGTGCCACGGTCTGAAATGATAGAAAGGGGCACCCCATGCAACCTCACTATCTCTTTCACATAAACTTTAGCCAATTGTTATTATAATCTATTTTTACCATAATAAAATGGGCTGACTTAGTCAATCTATCAACCACTACCCAAATAGAATCAAACTTCCCCAAAGTCTTGGGAAGACCAACCACAAAATCCATGGCTATTCTTTCCCACTTCCATTCCGGAATTGACATTCTTTGAAGTAAACCTGCAGGCCTTTGATGTTCATATTTCACTTGTTGACAATTCTGACACTTCGCTACAAACTCCGCTATGTCTTTCTTCATGTTCGGCCACCAATAAATCCGCTTCAGATCTCTATACATCCTGGTCACACCTGGATGAATAGAATATCACGAACCATGAGACTCTATCAACAATTTCTCAATCAAGTCATCTACTCTAGGAACACATATTATCCCCTTGAAATTTAGCACACCATCCGCATCAAGAGTGGTCTCTTGTGCCTTACCCATCACAGTCTTCTTTCTAAGTTCCTGCAAATTCTCATCTTCAAATTGTTTGGCCTTGATCTCTTCAATGAAAGTGGCCCTTACCTCAATACTAGCTAGCACCCCACCTCTTTATGAGATGCCCAATTGCATGAACTTAGACTCTAAGGTCTGAATTTCTTTAGCCAAAGGTCGCTTGGCTTACACTTAAGCAAGCTAAACTACCCATACTTACCGATTTTTGACTCAAAGCGTCTGCCACTACATTAGCCTTGTCCGGATGGTATTGAATGGTCACATCATAATCCTTGAGTAACTCCATCCACCTTTTCTGTCTCAAATTCAAATCATTTTGAGTGAACACATGCTGCAAACTACGATGATCGGTAAATACTTCACACTTAACATAATAGAGGTAATGCCGCCAGATCTTAAGAGCAAACACTACCGTTGCCAACTCTAAATCATGTGTGGGATAATTCCTCTCATGCACCTTCAATTGACGCGAGGCATAAGCTATAACATTCTTATCCTGCATCAACACAGCACCCAAACTAGAATGTGAAGCATCACAATAAATAATAAAATCTTTACCTTCAACTGGCAATGCTAGAATAGGCGCGGTGCTCAAGAGAGTCTTGAGCTTTTGAAAGCTCTCCTCACATTTTTCAATCCATTCAAATGGTATCTCCTTTTTGGTCAAATTAGTCAAGTTAGTGGCAATAGAAGCAAAAAATTTCACAAACCGACGATAATAGCTAGCGATCCCCACAAAACTCCTAACTTTAATCACAGAAGTTGGTCGGACCCAATTCTTAACCGCTTTAATCTTTTGAGGATCTACCATTACCCCTTCTTTTGAAACTACATGCCCCAAAAATGCAACCGATTTCAACCAAAATTCACACTTAGAAAATTTAGCATATAGCTTTTGCTTCCCAAGAACACCTAAAACACTACGAAGATGGTTGACATGTTCTTCCTCACTTTTCGAATAAACCAAAAATAATCAATAAAAACTATAACGAACGAATCAAGAAATGGTTTGAACACCCCATTCATCAAACTCATGAAAGTTGCAGGCGCATTGGTCAAACCAAAAGACATAACCAAAAACTCATAGTGCCCATAGCGAGTTCTAAACTCCGTCTTGGGCACATCATCAGGCCTAATTTTCAATTGATGGTAACCGGATCTTAGATCAATCTTAGAGAAAACCGATGCACCTTGCAATTGGTCGAAAAGATCATCTATTCGAGGCAAGGGATACTTGTTTCGAATAGTGACCCTATTCAATTGCCGATAATCTATACACATTCTCATACTACCATCCTTTTTCTTAACAAACAAAACTGGAGCACCCCATGGGGAAGCACTAGGACGAATAAATCATTTATCAAGAAGTTCTTAGATTTGAGCCTTAAGCTCTCTTAATTCTTCCAGAGCCATGCGATATGGAGGGATAGAAATAGGGCGCGTACCAGGCTCTAAATCAATGCAAAAATCTATATCTCTATCTGGAGGCATACCAGGCAAGTCATTAGGAAACACTTCACTAAATTCAGACACCACAGGAATAGACTCAATGGATGGAGCCTCAATTTCAACATCCCTAATATATGCCAAGTAAGCCAAATAACCCTGCTCTACCAGTTTACTAGCCCGAATGGAGGATATAATCTTAGTTTGCTTAGGCTTGTACACCCCTTCCCACTCTAATTTTTCCCTTCCCGGAATTTCTAGAGTTACAAACTTAGTATTACATTTAAGCACAACATAATAGGGGGACAACCAAGTCAAGCCTAAGATTATGTCAAAGTCAATCATATCCAAAATCACTAAATCAGCCCAAGTCTGAAATCCCATTAAAAAACTAGGACACACACGATAGACATGAGTAACTATGATCGACTCTCCAACTGGGTGGGTAAAAACACGAATAGGGGCATCAAGAATATCACAAATCATACCAAAATATGAGGCAAATCTCACAGATACATAAGAATAAGTAGACCCTGGATCAAACAACACAATAGCCATTCGGTCACAGACAAGAATAGTACATGTGATCACCGCGTCAGATGACTCTGCCTCATTCTTGCCCGGAAAGGCATAACACTGAGCCCTATCATCTTGTCGAACCATTTCTCTGCCTAGTTGCACATTACCTCTGCCTGCATTACCATTTCCTCTACCTCCCCGATCTCGTTGATTACCTCTTCGCCCACCTTGTGGACGTCCTCTACCATTATTTCCATTCCCCGCGGGTACCACTGCTCTAGACTGCTGTTGCACTAAATCTAACACTCGTGGGTGGGGACAATCTCTCCTCATATGCCCAGGTTCTCCACAGTTGTAACAAATACGATCAAAAGATGGTCTGCCGCCCGTCGAAGGCGCGACTCCCTGGCTATCCTAAAAATTATGAGATGGAGTTTCCGAGTAACTACCTGTAGAGGCGGGTATAACAGATTGAATTGGCTTGGCTGCTAGCGTTGGCCTTCCGGACCCCTTGGAATAAGAACCTTGAAAGTTACCCAAGTTCTTGGCCCTTTTTACCCATGCCTTAGCTTGACCGTCTTGCCTCACCCCCTTCACTTTCTTAACATAGTCTGTCACCTCATTAAAGCTTCTCCCTGTAGAAGTCATATGAACAAATAATACTTGCAACTCAGAATTTAATCCCCTAATAAATAACTGGATTATCTCTTCCTCAGTAGTCACCAATTGAGTAGCATATCTAGACAAAGCATGGAAGTTGGCCTCATAAGCAGCCACATTCATACCCCCTTGATCCAAAGCCATAAACTTATCTTTATTGTGATCCCTCAAAGTCCTAGGCACATATTTCTCTAGAAACAGAGCATGAAATTAGGTCCAAGTAAGTGGAGGTAAAGTAGAAGATCTGCATTCCATATAAGCTCTCCACCACTGCTTAGCCTCACCTTGAAGTTGGAAAGACACAAACTCAACCCCATGCTGATGAACAATACCCAGTTTATGAAGCCTCTCATAGCAATCCAGAATGAACTCATAAGTATCCTCATTCTCGAAACCAAGAAACACAAGAGGTTTTAGCTTCAGAAACTTAGTCAACATTTCATGCTCATTATCAGTCATAAGAGAACCCAACAAAGGACGAAAGAAAGCATTATTACCTCCAGTCCCATCCACATTGGCGCAGTGCTAGCAACAGGAGGATTAGTAGGAGCTTGAGTTGCTTCATGAGAAAAAAGAAGCACTCTAGGACCAACCAATCCCTTTAAGAACGACATGATCTGTTGAGCTAACACTGGATCCAAAGGAGGAACACATGTAATCTCAGTGTGCACCTTTCCCTCTTGTCCCAAATCCTCAACATCAATATCAACATTCTCTTCTATCTCTTCATGATGCGCAGGAGGGTTCTCATTCATAGGAGCATTCTCAATAGGAGCTCCATTTCCAGCAGGTTCTACTCTTCCACGTCCTCTACCCCTAGCTCTTTCTCTACCCATGCCTCGACTGCGACCTCTCACTGCAGATTCCTCAACCGGAGCATTGACGGGAGCTACGGGCCTAACGCCGTTGAATCTAGTATTAACCATCTGCGAACAGAAGAGTGAAGGAGGTTAGATACCGATTTGAATCGCCAGATACCAATTAGAATCAAGTCATAGCACAAAGGGGACAAGAGAAAAATAGAGATTTTCTAAAGTCCTATAGCCTCTCGAAGAAAAGTAAAGGCGTCCCCGTACCGTTCTGTGAGACTCTATTAGACTCATTTTGGTACATCGAGATCAACGAACCTAGGCTCTGATACCAACTTTGTCACGACCCAGACCGTCGTGATTGACATCCACACTAACACTTCGGTGGGAGAACCACTACTACAACCCAAACCAAGCAATTAAAGTAATAACTAAGACATTTAAGTCAAACACTAAGGAAATAAATAGAGTTCTCATAAACTCTAACAAAAATCTAATAATAATAACTAACAATGCGGAAGAATAACCTAGAACCTGAAAGTCAATGTACCAAAACATTATAACAATGAACCAAGTCTAAACAAGAAGGGACACAACCCCAACTAATGAACTAATCAACTAGCTAAAACAAATGTCTAAGTCCGAAAATGGTGGACATAGACGAAAGAGAATCCCATGGTAGCCCGGAAGAATTGGCTCACCCTTGAATTCGAAGCGACGATCACTAATCTTCTAAGCGAGGTCTGTCAATAGCCGCTTGAAGATGCCATGTACTCAACAAAAATAAGAGCAAGTGCAGAATCAGTACACAACTACAGTGTATTAGTAGGAACACGCGGCTATCCCACTAGTGCAACATAAACATGTCAAACAACATTATAATCACATGCATATATATCAACATACACAATAGTATCAACATTTACGAACAACGAACAACTTCTCATTTTATGTCAAATCATTGGTCCTCTCATGGAACCCAAACCCAAAGAGTTAGCATACCGGAACGTGGTATTCGATCCCATAATTATGCCAAAACGTGGCTACTAATCCCATAGTTAAGCCGGAACGTGGCAACCGATCCAAGTTAGTTATGCTGGAATGTGGCAACCGATCTCATTCACACACCACAATCACAATCACAAGTATATCATCAAGATCATACATTTAAGTCATGATTTCATGGCATTTATCAATTCTCTATCTCATTTACAACAAGTGTGATCAACATTGCAACATTCATGCATATACAAGATCATAATGAAGCAAGAACAAGCATACATCACACAATCATAGAATCACAACCATCACCTACCTCGAAACAAGCTTGAAACCCTAAGAAACTTGATCCTTCCCTTTTCGGATTCGTTTCGCTTGTTCTTGGTCTACAAACAATCAATATAATACGGGAATCAATAAACAATCATTAATCACTCGGATTACTAACAATTCTATGAACCCTAGATCAAACTCATGATCCCAATTATCCAAATTATGGTTGTTTCCACCATAGAATCTATAACAAAACCCTCCCCCATCAATATTCACCCATTCTATTATGTTCTACGGATCGAAAAATGGATTTGGGGAGTGAAAAGCTTACATTTAGCCTCAAGAATGGTGAAAAACGGGTAGGAGTCGCCTGGGGTTCGTTCCTTAGCTCTAAAGGTCGTAAAGTGCATAATGAGGTCATTTAGGGGTTTATTAACGACATTAAGTTGCGTCTAGCCCGCCACAGCTGCCCCGCCACAGCGGCGCCAAGGCAGCATTATCGAGACAGAGAGCTAATTCAAGAATTCCAAAATCTCCATTTCACAACACACCTCTAACCAACGACGCATAGAAAATACCCTTTACGCCAAGATCGATTCTGGGAGTTCCACTCGCCCGAATTCAATTTCATAAAGTCCTATGGATTCCTTAACAAGTTATCTAACCACTCATGTAATCAAAATCATAAATATTTCACCCGATTGTTACCATATTTTCCTACACCTCGATGACTCCAATTTCATCCAAATCTAGACAAGGTTGGGAAAATCCAAATACTACGAAACAGTTTTCCGGCCCCAAATTTTCCCTCGTTGGCTTTTTCTATAACGACGGGAATAGGTCGTTACAGAACAAAATCGTTTTAAAGAAATATGTTTTATCTCCCCTTTTTTTAGATTTTAAAAATAAGGAAGACAAACATTTTTATTTGAATTTGAATAATATTTTTTTATAAAAACACTTTTTTTTGCCTCAATTTTTGTGATGAGGACTTTCTAGTTTTCTTTTGTTGGACCAAACCTCAGAATAAGGTTGCCTACGTATATTTTCAAAGCATGTATCAGGTCAAATGTAGTTCAGAAATATGAGTAAAAACATTTTTGTTTTTTTTAAGGACAAATCCTTTTTTTTAGAATGGATAAACAAATTATATCATTTTTTTTAATGTTTAAATAAGGATTAAATTTTTTTTAAAATTTTTAAATTAGGATCACCGAACCCGAGGAAGGTTGCCTACGTATCTCATCGAGGTGAGAATCAGGTGTGCGTAGTTCGTTCAGATTGGACAGCAAAAAAACTTTGAGTTATTAATTATTTTTTTCTGACAAATGTAATTTTTCAAAGTATTATGAAAGTAAAATATTTTGAATTTTTTTTATTAACTCTACAGAATTTTTATTTTTATTTTTATTTTGTAATTTGGTTAAGTAGTATGAAATCTTTCATTTCATTTTCTAGAAATGTATAATATCTTCTAAAAGAAAAAATATTTTATGTTTTCTCTCTGTTTTTTTTTTTGTAAAGCTCTAAAGATATCATCTTATTCACTAATCACACTAAAATGAGTCAACTTATAGAGACTTTCTAAATAAATGCATTTTCATGTAGCATATAAAATGATCTTAGTGGTCAAGCAAGAGAGAGATATTTGTCCAGACGGACTCAACTCTTGTTTCGAGTCTTACTAAGTCATATGCAAATAATGCTAATAAGAGGAGTCTACTAGGGATAAACATGTCTATGTTCCAGTTTTACTAGGTTGAAACCTAAAGAAAATAGGTATCTAGACTGGCTAACCTGATTGGACAACTCGAGCCAGAGAGGGGCAACTCATCGATAACAGCGCTATTCCGACTTCATTGCTAGTCCAATCCCGCCTAAAATATGTGACGAAAAGTCTTTCACTGGGTGTCAAGACACTCCAATTTTATCTCAATAAAAAGTAGGATGCATAGCTACATTCCTATGAACGTGTGTGAAGTGTTTTCAGAGAAACATAAGGTGTGCACAAGAGAAAACAATTTAGTATAGTTCAACAATATATATAAAAAAAAAAAGCAGCAAGTAGCACATTAGGCCATGATACGCAATATATCCAAAATAAAATAATAAAATCAAGTAAATGTCAATATAACAAAGCTTGAATTCTTGTTAATTTCCAGTGGAGTCGCCAGAGATGTCACACCCCTTTTCAGACCGACAAAAGGGTTTTTCCAATTTAAATGACGGTATTGATTAGAGATTACTTTTTTTTAGTCGTCATTTGGAATTGAGTATGGTGTTCCAAGTAACATTTTTGTTTAATTCCTAATCAAAAGGAAATGCCTATTTATATGGTTTGCGAAATAGAAATTCAAGTAAGGAATTATGTTGACTGAGAGGAAGGTATTAGGCATCCCTCGAGTCCTGTGGTTCTAGCACGGTCATTTTTATTGACTTATACTTATCTTAATATATTTTTGGATAATTTGTGTTTACAGGCCATGGTTTGCTTATTTTATTTTATTTTTTTATTGTTGAATTTTATTAGTCTGGGTCTTGACATTTAGAGGCATAATTTTATTTTCCTCTCGAATGCATCACACTTAATAATCTCAATTTACACATCTGGGTTTGAATTAATAAAAATTAAATATTAAACAATTTGATCAAGGTGCGTCACCGCATCCTTGAGTTTCTTTTAATGTGATCTCAAAAAAGAAGAAGATGTGCAACCACATTCTTAATTGAAAGAAATATTTTAACATGCCTAAAATTCATCATGTTATTAAAAAAAACAAATATTTTCCTTTATACATAAACCAAATAAAGTAAAATACATCTAAATATTGAGGATACAATATATAATTCTAACTTGACTTCTATATCTTTTTATTTTATATTTTATATTTTTATCACTCTTAAAATTAACGTCAAAATTAAGCATACACTTTCCAATCAAACAAAACAATAACGAATTGTTAAAAAATAAATCTCATTTTTTGTTTGATAAATAAAACAACAATAATTTTTTGAGCGCAATAATTCCTACTTTATCCTTATTAGCATCGAAATCAAGAAAAGAACAACGTCATGACCCGTTCATTTTAAGAGATCACAACTAATGAATAAATATAAATAAATAAAAATAACCATCAAATAAAGCTACTTTCATTCATTAAAGAAATATAACACTTAACACATTCTTCATTTTAATCAAATTATGAATAAAATAAAAGTGTAAGAAAACATATCACATAGTTATATCAAATTCCATGAATAAATAAAAGAAATAAGATAAAGTTTGACCTTAAATAAAGAGAGTAAGTACCGCAAAATCTTAATCGAAGCTCGATTAAAATACCCACGAATTTTTTTGTAGACTATAAGTAATGGTATATGTATTGTATTTCTATGAAAGTAATGAAAAAGAAAGAAAAGAAGTGAATGTATTTGTGGATTTTTTGAAAGACAAGTAAACTAAAATAAAATGAATTCTCTTTTTTATTTATTTTTGTTGCTCGCCTGTAGTATTTTTTTTTTTAGTTGCTGTTTTTTTCTCTCTCTTCATCTGTCTGTATGTGTGTGCAGCGTGTGTTTTCTGGATGATTTTCTATTTTTTGTCTGTGCGTGTATTGAATATAGTAGTGTGTGGGTGTATTGTGTTATAGAAAAATGGGGAGGGAAGTGGGGTTAAGGTGAGTGAAGTGGGGGTAATATGGTGAGGGTAATGGTGGTGGATTGGGGTAGTGGGAAGATGTGAGGGAGTGTTAAGTTATTATTATTATTATTTTAATTATTAATATAATATAACAAAATATTTTTTAAACTAACAAAAATTGAGTAGCTAATAATAAATTATAAATATGAAATAGTAGCTTATTATTAAACTAAAACTAAAAATAAAACATATTTTTTTGTTATTTTTAAATCTTTTAAAATAAAACTTACTAAAATAAGATAAAAGAAAAATATCTAATTTATATATAAAAGCAATATTTATCTGCTAAAAATGGTGTAATACCTTAAGTTCGATAAAAAATTACGTGTCTATAGTTGTGAAAAATAATGGATTCTCAAAATAGAAATCAGTTAGTGCTTTTTAAAGTTAGTTGAAGTCAGTTGAAAAAGAATTTTTAGATTTCGGTGTATAAATAGGTCAAAATCAGTTATCATTTTTCTCATATCTCTAATTCAGTTCACGATTTAAAGTTTTGGTGCTTACAATATTTCTTGAGTTTCATTGAAGCCAGAGAAGATGGTACAGACCAACAACAGTTTTTTCAAGATATTCACATTCCAATAATGATATCTATTCATTTGGTCTATTGTGTCTTAAGCTTTTTAATGGAAAGAGGTATTTTGAAAGATTCATAGGTGTCAAATTTTCTCTAAATTTGTGTTTGAAATCATAAGCTTAATCTTGATGCCTCCTTTCTATTCATGATGCAGTTCAGAACAAAATGAAGAGCAGTCCCTAGTGTTGTGGGCTAAGTTTTTGATGATAAAGGATGTTCATACCATCACAGAAATTTCGACTCGTACTACTTCTTATATGTTGGCTGAGGAGAAAAATAATCAGGACGAGCATGATCAGAATGCAACCTAATCACGTCAAACATAGAATTGGGAACCCAAATGATAATACCTATTCCTTTTGTCTGTTGACTACAACAAATGTGATATTTAGCTACGAAATTTTTAGGTACGATACAAATTTTGTCACTAATTATTCATTTTTTGTGACAAAAATTACATTTAGTATTTAAATGCATAATGTCTCAGACTTAGAGTCTTACTAATGTTCTATGCGGCACTTGACAACTTACTCACGACTCTTTCAAGATCTTGTAAGCTCAAGTAAGCCTTTAAGACTAAGATCGCTAAGAGAATGCAAAGAAAGATTTAGAAAGATTTAGAGATCTTTTGGAAGAAGGCTTTTGTGTTGCTTGGAAGAATGTTTTATAACTTGGTTGATGATTTGCAAATGAATGTTCCATCTATTTATACTACCACTAGGGGATAAAGTGCAATTATTAATTACTTTACAAGTCCCTAAAGTATTTGCATTTTGGTACCTCTCTAGAATTTTCTACACATTCTAGCATATTTCATAGCCTTCTTGAAAAATCTAAGGGGTTCTAGAGTTCTTCATAAGGCTCTCCACAACTCTAGATTCTTCCGCCCCTATCCTGATGCAAAATTTGACTGGCAAAGTTGCGGGACATGACAATAAGCAACATAGTTTTAGTGACAAAACATATAATTTCGTACTAAAATATTGTCCACTGAAGTTTCCCACCAAAAATTAATTTGACGTCATTTGTTAAGTACTGACAAATTTTAAATTCTCAGTGACACAGTATTTTATCACTAATAATTTGTTCAATATGTGACAAACTATTATTTGTCTTAAAATAGTTATAATTTGGGTCACGAAAAAGTTTTGTCACAAAAAATAAATTATTGTAATTGTGGCAAATCAAATTTCGTAGTTAAATATTGTAAGCTTTTGCTACAAAATTTTATATTAAATTGCGACCTAAGTCTATGTCACTAATAATATAAGCAATTAGTGACGATTATTTTGTTGTGTCTAATTAACCTACGAATTAGTGACAATATAGTTTTGTCATAAAATTTACAATGTTTAAATAGTGACGATTTAAATTTTATAGCTAAATAATTTAACTATTTGCTACGAAAAATATTCGTAGCTCAATATAAAATTATCTTTAATTGTGCTTGTTAAGATTACAAGTATCATTTGGTAAATATATTTTTTCAAGCACTCTCTATTAGAAATGACAAGACAAAATCATAAAATGATATGATTATGTTGATATCTATCTTTCAGAAAGACAAGTGATAATGCAAAAAAAAAAAAACATAGCATGAGTTAGGGTTGTGATAACAAAGAACACTTATACGAAGTTAACGTTTACTTGCAAGCCTATATTAAATAAAAGTGTGGAATATTTTGTGAATTTTTGAATAACTATTTCTTACTAACGTGAAAATGAAATATGGAAAAGATGAAAGCACCCATTTTTGAAAGAATTAACCAACTAGGATTTCAATATATTATAATAAGGCTTTGTAGCAGTGGCGGACCCACGTTGAGCGAAGGGGGTGTCAAGCGAGACACACATATATATGCGTGTTGGTTTAGTGATTCACTGTCTGATTTTGGTGTTTGAGGTCAGGGTTTCAATTGTCATTTCCAACCTTATTTTTACAAAATATAACATATTTTGCATAAAAATGTGCTTAAGTAGTATTGAACCCAAGACCTCTTATAGCTTAAAACTAATTTAAACCAATGAGTCAAGTATCTAATTTATTTATAAGTGTGATAGTCAAATTTTTAACTTGCCATATATAAATATCAACACCGCTTACTGAAGATTCTGCATACACCATTGCATTTTTAGTGGTAAAGTATTATACATTCTTGAATACGTATGTGGATGCATAATCTCGATACATAATCCTATGATAGTGTAATGATCCATATGATCATTTTGTTTCTTTAAACTCATTTTTTCAATTTTAAAATTTTCATAGCTTCATTGTGTTGTTTATGACTTGTGTAAATAAGTGACATGATTTTTGAGGTGATCAAATCATAATTGGTTGAAGTTTCTATTATTGAAATTTGAAAAGTTTGACCAAAGTCAACATTTGAAATTAATGTGGTCAGTTTCGTGTTCTAATAGTTTACAAAAGTGTGGAGTGTTTATATGAATTTTTAATTAACTATTTCCCATTAACGTAAAAAAATTAAACATAGTAAAATGAACACACCCGTTTTGAAAGAAATTAAACGACTAGGATTTCAATATATTATAATAAGGCAATGTAGTGGTAAAGTATTATACATGCTCGAATATTTACGTGGATGCTACAGTTTCGGTACCTAATCCTTAGATAGTGTAATGATCTGTATGATTGTTTTGTTCCTTAAAACTCATTTTTCAATTAGAACTTTTTTATAGCTTTATTGTGTTGTTTATGACTTGCAAAAATGAGTGACACAATTTTTGAGATGATTAAATCAACATTGGTTGGAATTTTCAGTTTTAAAATTTGAAAAAGTTTGACCAAAGTCAACATTTTGGATAAACGAGGTTAGTTTTGTGTTCTAATACTTTCGTTAGGTCCGAAAGATGTTCTTTAACTTGGTTGGATGATTATTACGGGCCCCAAGGTGTTTACGAGTGACTTGGGCCTTTGATTATTAATTTGAGTTTTCAGAAAATTAAGTTTGACCATGATTAATGTTTGGTCAATACAACATCGTATGGATGATTTGATTATTCCAACAAGTTTGAAACGTATGTTATGATATATTTGCACTATTGACTTGCATCTAGGGGCTTTCAAATGAGTTTTGGGTGCTAGTTAGAAGATTGTGTTTTAATGTAATGAACATTTAATGTACCATACTACCATATGAATCAAATGAGCTTCAAATGGTGTTTGATTGAACCATTAGATTTGTATCATAACTTTGGAACCTTAGCAAAATAATTTATTGTATTTCAAATTTGTATAAGAAATGTTGACATTCAATTTTGACCGACCTATAACCCTTCCCAAATTGCTATTCAATTAAATACTTATTTTAAAATTGATTTCTTTTATTACATGTTTAAATTTATATTTAAATGATTATATACTTTAATAATCATGATTTACCAAATTATTATTATTATTATATTTATTGTTTACTAAATTTAAAATAATTAATTTGTTTATCTAATTAATATTTATAATATTTAAGTATGTGTATTTTATATGAATTTTATTATTATGTGTAATATGTTATTAATTAAGTAGTGAGTCATTTAATCTTTCTCCAAATTATTTAAATCATATAATTTTTTATCCAATTTATGTCAATTCTAACCATTTATTGTTACAAAAAATCATATCATTTCTAGCCAATTCTAATCAAATAAAATTTTAATTTTAATCTCATCCATTTATTTTGTATCGATATCGATGAACGGCCATAATTTAATCTCTCTTTCTTGGGACTTTGAATTAAAGGTGACATTAAGATGTCAAAATAAGGGGGGGGGGGGGGGGGGG
>JAJOOR010012804.1:0-33275 GCA_036250505.1 Solanum acaule
AAATTTCTAGATGTAAATTACTACTTGATATCTTTTATATAAATGATTTTTTCAAATACTTTTTTTAATTATTATTTTTAAGTAAGATTTTATCAATTCAACATTGAAAACATCCTTTTATTGAGACAATTATTATATGAATTATTAACATAATTCTATAAGTAATAAGTTGATAAACTTTAAAGATAAGAGTTAGAATCATAGAATCTGATTCAAAAAATTGATTACTTGGTATACCTACTTTAATATGAAAATTAACAAAGAAATAAAAAAAGAATTTGTGATTCACTTTGTTCAATACTTTTCGACTATTGATTCATATTTTTTAGAGATCAAAAATTTGAAGAAATAGAGTGCAAAAGGATAAATAATGTGAGTGTTAACGAAGAAAATGTAAAAATTCAAAACAATGTTTCCTTGATTTCTTCTATTTTAATGCGGTTAAGATACATAATTTTTTATTTGTAGAAATTTGAGGCCCCCAAAAATTGGGGGCCTCAGGCCAATGCCTTAAATTTTATAGGCAAGAGCCGGCCCTGGATCACCTAGGAATCATCCATTACGATCCTACCCATATACAAAGTACGATTCAGATTTATCTTAGAATTTTTTTGGGGGTGTTACATATCTGCATGGAGGCTCATTTGAAGCTATAAGTAATACTTATTCCTGTAGGATAGGGCTAGTAGAAGATGAAAAAGTAGAATGAAGAGATGTGGAATAAAGATTCTCTGTGGAAAACTCTACAAACTTCACATTTTTGTAAACATGGATTTCTCCTGCAGATTGTAGATTAAGAACTTATACCTTTTTGACCAAAGGGGTAACCAAGAAAGATGCATGGTAGAGCTCTATGAGTTTGCTTGTCCCTTTGTCTAGCAAGAGTAAAGCAAAAACAAAGACAACCAAAAGTCTTCAAGTAGGAATAATCAGGTTTTTTCCCAAAAAGGCCTTTATGATGAGGAGATTGGTTATGTAGGACTGATGAAGGAAATTTGTTAATTAAGTGTGTTGCAGTAAGAAGCCCTTCCCCATAAAGAAATTAGGATCATGAGATTGAAAGAGATGGGAGGCAAACATCACAAGGGAACCCTTTGTTATTATGTGAAGTAATAAGCAGAGTTTTAATTTTTTCATTAGATTATTGGGTAAGTGATCAAGTCTACAATGCCATAATTTTCTAAGATCATGTACAAATTCTTCAAACCACAAATAGAACTCAAGAGGACATGGCACACTGGCCTTTCATGACTAGACTCAGAACATAAAGAAAAAGAACCTATAAAACTTGACTCAGATTTATTCATGATAGAATTATGGACTTGAACATGAGGATTTTCTCGAAGTTATATCAAAGGTAGAAGTATAATTCCTCAGTATGTGGAGTCCTCCAGCAACATCACCAAAAACTAGTCCCTTCCTTAGAGAAGGATCATGTGGTATATATACATCTATCCTTAGTAGTATTAGCTTAGGACTCCATGAAGTGTTAGCTTAGGATTTCTACCCATGTAATAAGCTTTACCTTCCGGAGGAAAGAAAAAAGCTTTTACCTTCCGTGAATATGCTAAATTGACAAGAATAGGAAAAGGTAAAGTTGTTATATAGTTACATATTCTAGCGGTAATTCTTGGTGTATGAGTAGTTCTTTCGTATTATATGGATTCTAATGAAAGTCTCACATGTATTCTATACTTGCTTTTGCTTGGAAAAGAAGTTAAGATTAGCAAAATGAACTATAAGTATAGGGATTTGGGACTTGTCTTTCATCTAAAAAATTGAGACCTGACATTAATAATCTACTTGAGACACATGTTGATAGTTGTTAAAGCAACTGCCAAATGCCGCAAGGATTTAGAGTGATATCGTCTAGATAAACTAGAAGAACTCTAGATGTACTTTAGAAGTCAATCATTTTACACCTCAGATTACTTCACTAGAATTTTGTAAAAACAACTAAATTAAAGTTACGACCTGAAATGGCAATCCACAACCTTAGTTTCGCATTCTTATTGATAAACAAAAGTAATATTTAGATACTAAACATACTAAACCAAAGTCTTTTAAATTTTTACTTTCCGCTTGTTTTTAGAAATAAAGACCACATGTTCTGATTACGTCCTTAGGGTAATTTTGTCGTCATATGCTATGTGGGATTCGACCACAACCTTGTCAGGTTCTATATTTAAACAACAACCACTTTATACTGCATTGGAAGGTATAATTTGAGTGTATCAATGGGCGTAAAGTAAAATGAAGTGGTTAATGGTGAAGGGAAGACCAAGCTATTTGGCCAACACCAAAAGTCCCCAGAGAAGTCTTATAATTATGGCAGAACTAGATGATAAGAATGAAGATCAAGGGACAAACCAAACTCCATCAGAATCACTTAGATAGTCAGGTTTGAGTGTAGAGATGCCCACCAAAACAAAGGGGGAAAGAACCTCAAGCCACTTGGACCAACCGCAATCTTCCTTTTGACGAGAATGTCTCCCTAACACATCTTAGAGACAAAATACTTGATAGATTGGGTCCTCAATTTGACATTCAGGCCATAGAATAAGAAAATACTATAGTCCTTGTCAAATTCCAACTTACTAGGGAGAAAGGACTCTATCAGAGTATTGGCAATCACATCCCTAAGAACGGCAATATATTTCGAAAGGTCTAACGAAGATCAACTTCTTTGGGACAGAGAATATGACTTCTCGATCTTCAAGCTGACGAGTTCATAAGAGGAGGAGAAAAAAAGAAAAAAGGCAGCAGAATCTAAGAAAAACTGAAAAAAGGTAGGCTACTTCATACAAATGTGCAACTTGAAAAAAGAAATGTAGTATACTATAAATATTTTAAAACTCGTTATTGAAAATCCTAGCTCCGGCCACTGGGTAGGAATACTAGTTTCCATCACTAATAGCATGGAAACAATTATATATATATTCATGAAGTGGTTTGAGTGGTTTATTTTTCTGCTTCTTGAACATGAATGGATCCACTACCAAAAAGCGAAGGAACTATCTGTATAGGGTAATTTTGGAGTTGTACACGTGTCATTCGGATAAGAAAGCATGAGAGAACCGAGGAGATGATCTTGAACGAGGCCTCGAGCAAGAAGTATGAAACAAGATAAGGACGAGGCAAATGATGACGTGGACAAATAGAAAATGGGGGACAAGGAGTCAAAAGGTTTAGGTGTGTGGACGAGCATGTACAGACCTAAACACGATAGGAATACTAGTTTTCATCTCTCCACATGGCCTCCCATCGTTGGATTCGGTTCTATAGGAGTCAAATGGAGTGTTTCTATTGGATAGTGTCTCACTATTGTAAACTATAAATAATTTGTTTCAATCATTTGTAGAGGTATTCTGATTTCTAGCAATATAGCGGCAACTCTTATGTTTTCTTGTGCATTAAGTTCCCCTTGTCTTTACTTTATCTGTTTCTCATCAGCTTCTAGGCATTATCAGAGATGCATTTTACGCACCAAAACATTCAAATTTGTATTCTTGCTCTGTATTTATCTCATTTACTCACATAACATCTCATAATTACCAAATCTATATACTTATTATTTCCTAGCTTTCTTACTTAGTTCATTATTCAATCTATATAACCTTAGTAAACAGGCTAAAAACAAAAGGTTAAATTAAGACGCATACTTTTGACCTCATATAGTACTACTTCTAGTGTAAACAATGATATTTTCCTAAATGTGATGCAAGCAAACACCTCCCCAAATTTTTTGTGACAATTTTTTCCAATCCAAATACACCTTTTAATTATTTTTTCCACTCTAAAGACACCTTTAAGTTAAACTTGCAGAACGGTAGGGGCGTATGGCCAAGAAGACGAAAAGACATTGTTAATTCTCATCGCTAGTTGGTAACTGATATAAAAGTACTACAGCCCGTCAATTTTTAAATACTTTTACAAAGTGGTACAATATATCAACACTTGTAACTAGCTATTCTTAAGATATTTCTCTCATGGTGTGTGAACTATCTCTTCACTTCACGTCGAACATGCATTTTCTAATCAACTACCCGAGAAGACTAAGCGACATTGTTATTTCTCATCGCTGGTTGGTGACTGATATAAAAGATGGAGTTGGTTGGATAAAAAAATAATTACTTCAACCGTTAAAAGTGAATTGTAAAACAAGATATGAGTTTCCAAAGTTGAAATACAACTTCAAATTTGATTTGAAATATCCATAGTCAAACATTGACTTTCAAATAAAATAAAAAATTATTCTAAAAAAAAGAATAAATTTTATTACCAAGATGAGACTCACCTTTGTGCCAAATCTGTATGGATGGCTTCCTGTCTTGTTGCATTCTTATGACAGTATCAAATGCAGTAACATGTTTAAAACGCAACCTCATTGCTCTGTTATTTTGCAGTTTTGGAGCAAATACTTTGGTTTTTAAAGTCTAATCTACATTTCTAGAGAGACCGCAATTTCACCTGAAAGACTTCGTAGTATTGTGATGTATATCTGGAAACAACAATCACATAATTTATTACTAGAAAACAAGCATAATCCATAGACAGACCAAAAGTTGACACAGCAGCATTGACAAAAGAAGAAAGGACAACTCTCTTGTAAACCACACAAGACTTCTTGCCACACTAGGCAAGTGCATTTGATCGTTAACTGCAAGCAGGACTATGCATGTTATTTAAAGCTGGACATTGGTGTTGTTGAGATGTCAGTTTACATAAGTTTGATGTGAAATAAGTCATACTCACAATACATATGCTGCAACATTAGTATGATGTAGGCAGCACGTAAAAACACGTGGGTGATTTTTCCATATGATATCATTTCTCAGAGTAACCAACTAGTACAATTTCACAAGACAGAAATATCCAAGTCGACCTTGACATAATAAAGATTCTACGAAAAGCTCTTCATTAAGTCAGACAGACACTTATGCATCATTCCGTGTCTTCTCAGTATTGTCACTCGTCCAACAGATAGTCTTATTCATGCACCCTTTCAAATTCCATCATTTACCAAACTACAGTTTGGCAAATTTAGGCTCTCTCTTTTGGCTATGTGCTGAAATTGCTTCTTTTAAGTCATCTGATAACAGGGCACCAGAATTCCATGTGGCAACATAATCCAGGCCTTGTTCCACTGTCAAATCCCTACTTCTCAGCAACACAGCTTTTGTTCCAATAACAGCAAGTGGAGACTTTGTAGCTATTTCTGCATTTTAATGAAAAAATATCAACAACTTAATAGCCAGGTCAAAGTAATTACATAAAATACTAATATTCAAGAATGCAACAAATAAGCTTTGCTAAAAGATGAACTTATTCACTAATGCAAGAGAGACTGAGGAGGAACAAGAAGCAAGCTAGTAAAAGGCCTGCAGTTACCAAAAACCTCAAGAATGCAACAACTAGCTTGCTAAAAGATGAACTTATTCACTAATGCAAGAGAGAACTGAGGAGGAACAAGAAGCAAGCTAGTAAAAGGCCTGCTAAGTTGCCAAAAACCTCGTGCTAGAAGCAATAAGTGGAAAAAGAATCTATGAGTGAGATATTGATGGTACATACATTTGCTCAGCAAGGAACAAAATCAGGTTTGAAAAGATATATGTTAATGACACCAGTTCAAAATTCAGTCAGAAACCATGGAAGATAAGGGTCCTACACCTTCCATTCAAGGGAAAGAAGGGAGTGTAATTCCAGCCTTCAGTCATTTTTAACCGATGACCGCCTACATGGCTACATTAGATTCGAGAAAGGCATGAATTAACATACACGGAGTACCATAATGGACCAACGTTAACACTGCACGTGCAGAAGGAAAGAGGGTAGGATAGAAGATCTGAACAGCCACCTCTAGTTTGTTTGTCTTCAACATATTTGATCTTCAAATCCCCATCAAAATTCTTGCATAAAGAGGACATCGTGCATATTTGCCTCCCTGTGTTTTACGTTTTTATCTCACGAAAACCCTTGTAGATCCAAAAGCTAGTTTCAAACTCCTTGCTTGGGCAAAGATAAACTAGCATAATAAAAGAAAGGATCATTCAGAAGTCAAAGTTATTGTGTTGACACTGGTTAAATAAAGCAAAGACACATGTTGGATTGAGCCATCCATACCCACATCCCTTTTTTTTCTTGATAAGGTAACAAATACCCACATCCTTTTTCAATGTTTGACTCCGGGACACTCCCCTCTGTATTGACTTTCATCGCTCAAGCATGACATAAATAAAGAAAGTGAATCATAAGTTTTACTCTATATTTCCCAAACTATGCATCAATACCAACTATGCCGGAGTATAGATATATGAATCAATACTAACCATGTTGGTCCATTCCAGTTCAATATTGTATAAGATTTGTCAAGTTGTACTCAAACTTGTAAAATGTTCCCGTGGAAAGAGGGGATGATGAAGTTAAGGCGTAGCTAAAACTGCTCCAAAGTGAGCCTAGTCAGAATAACAATTATTTAGTGTGTTTCAATTAATGTGCACCTACTTGACTGGACACGGACTTAAACAAAATGGAAGGCTTTCAAAACTACTGGCCTTGAACATGTCATAAGAATTGTGTGGCAATAAGGCTTTTGAAACTTGTGGTCTTAAACAACGCGGTTATGGGGACTGAAACAACAGCTTTCAAACGCTTGTTTGAGGAGCTAGGGGGCAAAGACGGGGATAAAAATTTTTACAGGTTAGTCAAGCCAAGAGAGAGAGGCACTCGACTCGGACCAAGTAAAGTGCAACAAAGACGAGGGAGGCAGACTATTGGTGGAGGAGTCACTCATTAGATGGAGGTAGCAGACATACTTTTATAAGCTCTTGAACGAAAGAGGGATAGGGACATTGTGTTGGAATAGTTGGAGCACACCGAGAGACACAAGATTTTTGGGTATTGCAGGCCTATAAAGGTTGACGAGCTTAAGGGTGTTATATGTGCGAAGAACAGAGGAAGAGCAACTGGGCCAGACGAGATTATTGTGGAGTTTTGGAAGAGTATAGGCAGGGCAGGCTAGGAGTCGCTAACTCGGTTGTCTAATGTCACTAATAGGACAACAAAGATGCCCAAAGAATGAAGGTAGAGTACGATGATTCCGTTGTTAATAAACAAAAATGAGACTCAGAACTGCAACAACTATAGGGGTATCAAGTTGTTGAGAGACACTATGAAAGCAGGAAAAGGTGGGGAAGATGAGAATGAGGAAGGGTGTATATATTACTGAGAACCAGTTCAAATTCATGCTGGGGCGTTCTACCACAAATGGCATCCACCTTGTGAGGAGACTGGTGGGGCAGTGTAGGGATAGGAAGAGGGGTTTACATATGGTATTCATTGACTTAGAGAAAGCTTATGACCAAGTCCTAAGGGAGGTTTTTCGGGGATGTTTGAAGGCTAGATGTGTACTTGCGGCTTACACTAGGGTGATTGAGGATATGTACGATGGAGCACAAGACTAAGGTGCATACAACAGGAGAAAACTCGAAGCACTTTCCAATAATGAAAGGGTTACAACAGGGATCGCCTCTAAGCTTGTTTCTTTTCGCTCTGGTTATGGATGTACTAATGCAGCATATCTAAGGTGAGGTGCCATGGTGTACGTTATTCGTAGATGATATAGTACTGATTGACATAACTTGTAGCGGAGTTAAAGCTAAGCTGGTGGATTGGAGACAAAACTCTAGAGTCTAAAGGGTTCAACCTAAGCAAGACCAAGACTAAATACGTGGAGTGTAAGTTTAGTGATGCAATGCATGAGGTCGAGGTGGACACGTTGGGGACGCGAGGTTGAGATAGTTTGGGCATGTAAAGAGAAGTATAGATATGCCCTACTGAGGAGGTGTGAAAGGTTGGCAACAGTGGGCATCATGAGAAGTAGAGGCAGACCGAAGAAGTATTTGGGGGAGGTGATTAGATAGGATATGACACATCTTGAGCTTACCGAAGACATGATCTTAGAAGGTTTGGAGGTCACAAACTAGGGTAAAAGGTTAGTTGGTAGTTGAGCATTCTCTCACTCTCCTACGGAATAGGCTTAGTGGTCATACTTGGACCTTCTTTCTTACTAGTGGTATTGGCACTATCCTCGTAATTTCTTGTTCTTCAGTTTTAGTTATCACATATGCTTGTGTGTGTGCGCGCTCTGCAATAATCACAATATTTTATTGTCATTACTGTTTTTTCCTCTTATTTTGTGAACTAGTTTTCATTTCATATTTCGTTGTTGCTACTACTTCATTTCTACATTTCCTTTTCCTAACTGCTTGAATATGCTTTATTTTAAGCTGAGGGAACATCTACATACACTCTATCCTCCTCATACCTCACTTGTGGACCTCCCTTGAGGGATTAGATTGAGTTTGTTGTTGTGGTGATCTTAAAAATGTCGTCACAATTGTGTGGCGGTAAAAGTTTGTCATTACCGGTAAAATTAGTTTCCAAATTTAGGGTCATTTTTTTAGATGGACTAAAAAGGAAATATGGTCATATAAATTGGAATGGAGGGAGTACATAGTTTCATATGACCTAAATTATCAGCATGTATACATACTTTTTTTGCTCTTTTGATATGAATTCAAGTCAAACTTATCGTGAATAATAAGCCATGGATATAGATGAGCTTTGTCCGAAAGTTACTCAAAATAAGGTTCCCTCTAGAAAGGAGCAAAACACCCAACTTTCATTGTGCTACATTAGTTAAAATTAGAGAAAAGGATCAAACTTGCCCCTACAATTAAAAAGGTTTAAATAGTGCCCTCCGTTATACTATTGGTCTATATATGCCCTTAATGTTATACTATCGGTCCATAACAAACAACAACAACATACTCAGTCTATATATGCCCTTAATTTACTATTGGTCAATATATACCTTTAATGATATAAAAGTGGGTCAAATTTGCGATTCCTCTATTAGCCCCATCCATTTCAACCAATATGGCATGCCAATTCACCAACCTGTATTTCTTCTTTCCATCACTACCCAAGATCGCCAACACCTTTGGTGCTTTGACTACATCTATGATCAAGCGTATAGATTGACTCAGTAGTTGGTTTGATTTTTTTGGATTTGTGTCAACATATACAGATTTATATACATCTTATGAATAAAATATTAAAAATTAAATTTTATTAGTTTAAGTTCAATAACTTTAACTAATCAAAATATACTCATAAGTCTCATATACGTCAACATATACATCTAATGGCCACACTCCAGCATTCGTATCCACACTCGATCCACAACCCTGAATACAAAAATCTATGTGATGAAGTATCTGATTCTAGATGCAACTTTATCAGGTACCCACACATGTGTATGAGCAATACAGATTGTAACGTGATGTCCTCGTGAGGAGCAAGTATGTGCAAGATGCTCAGAGATACTAGTATAATGAAGTGCAATTTGCTCCACAGATAAAGAGAAATGGAATAGTTTGCACTTATTTATTAATTTTGATGAAGAAAAAGACTGCAGTTTACCCGTCTCTCTCTTCAAACATTCAAAATTCTGATCATACAGATCTAAACCATTCAAATTTGCAGGAAAAGAACTGTAAGTGAAAACTACTTTTAACCCCTCAAACGTAAGAGATGTATGTTATACTATGTAAGTCAAAGACAAAAGTACAAGAAGAAAAGTGGCAAAAGAAGTCTGAATTAAGAGATGTTTTATTGAAGTCCTACCAGTTACTATAAATCCATGCCTAAATAAAGCTAATAAAAGGTTTAAAAAAAAAACAAAATGCTTCAATTAATGGAAGGAAATATTCCAACATCAGCTGGAGTACTTATTAGATTAACATTTGCTCCGAAGTCTCAGGTCAGCAGCTCGTATATATCATGCCAACAATGTTCATATAGTAGGGGAAACTAATAAAAGCCAGTTATGCATTCTTGCTAATACAATATTTGAATGTTGAAGAGTCGAGAATTACCAATTCATGGTCAAGTCACCAAGTTTATCAATGATTGGGAAAGCAATTATGCCCTTCTTAACGCCAAAATAAAGAGTAAAGAACTTCAGATGAGCAATACTTTTTGCCTTATTGCTTTGCACCATCATCCAACAGGGTCCTCTAAACCATGGAGGACAAAGAAAAGCCTATAAATGAAGCTATGGAGGGAATGTGAATGCCAAGTGAGATTTAGCACCATTACTGCATGAACGCAATAAGATGGGCAAAGTGCAATTCCCACCATGGCCTTGAAAAGCCTCAGGTGTACTGAATTTTTTTTTGACAACTGTTAAGTACATCCCAGGTGTAATGAAACTATGGATGGATTCAAGTGTCGGTGCCCAAAAGCTGATAACCCAAAGTTCATGCTCACTGGTCATCAATTAACAGACAATCACTATTCAGAAGTAAAATAAATTAGCATATGAGCTAATATTGAGGATGCCTAGATTTGAATTGTATATAGTCTACCAAGTATCCTGTAATTTTCGAGTTGGAGTCTGGAAAGCTACTAGGCCATTGGAACTACTTACATGCCAACTCTTTAATAAAGGTAGGAAATGGAAGAAAGACTTTATTCTGGAGAGTGATAATTGGTTGGAACATGACCCTCTCAAGGAAATCTTCAATGAATTTATTTATTTATTTGAAACTAATAATGGTGTCTTTTACGGCATACTGGATATACGGGAGAACTTCCAAAAGAGAAAGCACAGAAAGGAAAATTACAAGGATCCTAAGAAGTCTACAAGCTGCTTTGTTTCCTCTAAACCTTTCTCTTTATACCAAAAATAAAAAGATACAATACAATTCCACTTTCTAAATCGAATTGGACCTATTTCAAAACTTCTACTATTCCTCTCTCCAGACAGTCAACTAGATGCAACGAGAGATAGCCTCCACCATATCTTTTGACTCTTGCTTCCTCCTTTTCTGATCCAATAGCTCAACAAATTTGCAGTATGCTTAGGCATGGTCCACTTTGTATCTATGAGACTAAGGAAAATGATTCATATCTAAGCTGTAAAACTTAGTGCAAAAATAGATGGTTATTGGTCCATTCTGTTCTAGCCCCACAAAGTTGGCATCTGGATACAATAATTAATCCCTTCCACTTCAATACTTCATGTATCAAACAATCCCTTCTAGCAACAGACCATGTAAAACATTTTACATTAGTTGGTACTAAGGTTTTTCATATACTTCTTATAAGCATTGTTGGTTTCTATTGTATTGTTCATTATCTAATATGTCCTATTTACAGAGAAAATCCCATCATTAATGTGTTTCCACCTCAGACAGTCGGGATCAGAGGTGGTGCCTGTGAACTTCTCTATTTCTTTTTGCAGTTGGCCCCTCTATCCACCTCCTAGCCATTCAATAATCTCCTAAAGGTTGGATTCCAATCCTGTGTAGTTTAGGATTCATTGACGGTAGTCTCCGGATTGTTGCATATAGTGAATAGGCCAGGAAAGGATTCCTTTAAAGGAATGAGAAGTGAAGTGAAGAGGTAAATAAAGAGAATGAAACATTACTAGAGAAAAAAAAGGTATGCAGATGACACCCTTACCATCGGCAACAACTTTGACAGCTTCCTCCAAAGCTTCTTTAGAAGTAAAAACGTTAGACACCAAGCACAAATCTTTAGCTTCAGAACCTGTAAACCTCCGACCAGTCAAAGCCAACTCCATGGCATTTCCAGAACCAACAATACTGGGTAGCCTCTGAAGTATCCCGAGATCAGCCGTCATAGCTAAATCCACCTCTGTGATATTAGGTATTGTTCTTCTTTTTTTTTCTTTTTTTTTTTTCAAAAAAAGAAGCATCAGAAGAACAATACCTAATATCACAGGCAGTAATTAGATCAATCACCCCACCGATACATGCGCCATGGACAGTGGCAATCACGGATTTACGGCAACACTCTAGGGCAGTAATAGCCTCCTGCATGAACTTGATATGCCGCCGGAGCCTCTCAACGTTGTGGGCGCAATCGGCGGCGTGGGTTTCTTTGAAGACATCAGCTAGGGTTTGGAAGTCGACGCCGGAACAGAAGTGCTTGCCGGAACCAGCAAGGATGATGACGGCGACATTGGGGTTTTGATAGAGTGAGGAGATGGCTTTGGGGAATTCAGTGAAGAAGTCAAGTGAGAGAGCATTGAAGCGTCTGGGTCGGTTGAGGTACAAGTAATAAACCAGAGAATTTGGGGATTTTGAATGATTTTCAGTGATTTGTATTCCTCCATTATTTGTGCAGTACAGGGAAAATGAAATTAAAACGATGAGGCTACCACTCTATCTCTATGAATGAACTAGTCACGATATTTGGCAAACTACAAATCAGCTTACTTCTCCCTCTCTAATACTGGCTAGGAGATAGGGAACTGACCATGAAGGTCAATTTGGAAATCCAAGGCTCCTTTCAAATTGGTCTGTTTCACTTGGTTATTGGCAAGACAAGCACATCTAACTCAAGAAAATCTTTTTAAAAGGCGGTTTCAACTATGCTCTTTGTGTAGTTCAACTGTGGTATCAAATTTCCATTTGTTCCTTCGCTGTCCAAGTACTGCTCAACTGTGGCAGCTGCTCATAAGCATGGTGGGCTTTAGTTGGGTGATGCCAGTGACTACTGCTGAGCTGTTACATTCATGGAACTACAATGGGGCAATAGTGAAGCTGAAGGGGTGGTGGAAATTGGGGTCAGCATGCCATATATAGTGGTTAGTCTGGAAAGAGAGGACGGCAAGAACTTTTTTAAGGCAGGCAGACCTCAACACAGAAATTAAGATGAACTGTATTTTGATGTTTTACTTTTGGAGAATAGGGGAGACAAATTCCCTGACAGATCTGATAGGTTCTCTGTAAATCTTATTTTGCAAGGGTTCTTTTTATCGGATGTCCCCTAATGGACTTTTGCAAAGGTTCTTGGTTTCTCTGTAAATATGGCTGTACTACCTCACTCAGTGCTCTTATTATATATACTATCTGTTACCTTTCCCAAGAAAAATGTTTTCTGTGATTTTCACTATATCTTAATATCCTTTCAAAACTTAGTTTTTCATAGGATATCATGATGTGCATTTCAAATTCTAAGCTGATTCTTGGCACACTACTTCACCCGAACTTGCTTAATGTACAGTCTTTATAATGATCCCTATGTTTCAATTTGTTTATCTTACTCATCTTTTTAGTCTATTTAAAAATAATCTTTTTCATTTCAACTTTCCATATAACATGTTTAAGACAATAAAATTAAAAGAATATTTTGGTACCTTCAACACATCTTTAGTTTAAAACCACAAGATTTAAAAAAAAAATTCTTCTTCAAAACAAATTAAAACTGAGGGAGTAACTTATTTAACCATCAACGTAGAACAAGAACATTTTTTGTCGAGGAATATAGAAGTGAAGTGGTAAATAAAAAGAATGAAACTTTACTAAGAGAAAAAAATGAATGCAGATGACACACTTACCCTCAGCAACAACTTTGACACCTTCCTCCAAAGCTTCTTTAGAAGTAAAAAGCTTAGACACCAAGCCCAAATCTTTAGCTTCGGAACCTGTAAACCTCCGACCAGTTAAAGCCAACTCCATGGCATTTCCAAACCCAACAATACTGGGAAGCCTCTGAAGTGTCCCAAGATCAGCCGTAATAGCTAAATCCACCTCTTTCACTGAGAAAAAAGCATCAGAAGAACAATACCTAATATCACAGGCAGTAATTATATCAATCGCACCACCGATACATGCGCCATGGACAGCGGCAATCACCGGTTTACGGCAACACTCTAAGGCATTAACAGCCTCCTGAAGAAACTTGATATGTCGCCGGAGCCTCTCGACTTTACGGCCGCAATCAACGGAGTCGGTTTCTTTGAAGACATCGCCTAGGGTTTGGAGGTCGATGCCGGAACAGAAGTGCTTGCCGGAGCCGGCAAGGATGATGACGGCGACATCGGGGTTTTGATCAAGTGAGGAGATGGCTTTGGGGAATTCAGTGAAGAAGTCACGTGAGAGAGCGTTGAGGTGCGTGGGTCGGTTGAGATACAGGTAATAGACAAGAGAGTTTGGGGATTTCTGAATGATTTTCAGTGATTTGTATTCCTCCATTATTTGTGCAGTACAGGGAAGATGCTATTGAAATGATGAGGCTACGACTATGAATGCACTAGTTAGGATGTTTGGTGTTGACCGAGTCAACATAAACAAAATTATATTTTGTTGATTTGGTACCGAGTTTAACAAAAAAAAAAATTTAATTTTTATGATTCTAAATTAAAGTTATATTAAATGTACAAAAATATTTTTTAATCTTATGGCCCAAAACATGTCAATTGGATACTGACGGGGCTAGAAATATCACGAAGGAAATACAAGAATGAACAATGGCATAGGTAAAAGAAAGAGTAACTTTCACATATAGCAAACCAAAAAATCATATTTGTATGCTATAGCAAAGTTTGCATATTTGTGCTCCATAGCAAACATATATATGTATAATTCGCTATACATATACAATTGAAAACTATGTCTATTTCGCTATACATATATACAAAAAAGAAGCAATTGTATAATTCGTTGGCTCCTCTTTAGATTTGTATAATTTCGCTGGTAGGCCATTTTTATAAATTGTTGTTAGCCTCTCGCTTGTATAAATCGTTGACAAAAATATTTGTATATCAAAAATCGCTCTCTCTTTAGCTTTATACAAACATAAATTATACATTATATTGTATAATATGTGTTTGTATAAAACGAGAAAGAGAGAAAAGGCAAAAGAGAACTGGGCAGAGGAATATTTTTATTGTATAATTATAAGTGTATAGGACGAATATATATGTATTTGCATGTGTATATACAATTTTCTCTCGCTTTATACAAATAGAAACGCAATTTATACAATTCTGTTGTATAAAGTGAGAGAGGCGAGCACAGAGGGAGCGAGCGAGAAAGGGAGAGTGGCGAGAGAGAATTTGGAGGGAGAGAGGCGACTAACAAACGTTTGCTACAGGGCACAATTAAATCAAAGTGTGGTTATACCATTTAATTTGAATTAATAGTTTGTCATTATGTACAATTTTCCCTAAAAGAAATATGCACTAGTGGGTGCATTAAAATTTTGAAAAAAAATAAAACAACCTAACATTAATAATTAACTTTTTAATTGATTAATGTACCAAAAAAAATTAAAATGAAACTATATACTCTTTTCATTCACTTTTACTTGTCACTTATTCTTAAAATAAATTTTCATTTTAAATAAATTACTTAATTAGTCAAAATTCCTAACATAATTATTAAAAATATCTACATTTTAAAATAATTATTAAAAATGTCAATATTTTAGCAAATAAACTGTATCATAATATAATTAATTTACCTTCCTTTTATTTCTCAAATTGGGTCAACTTTTTGAATCCATTACGAGTGAAAGGAAAAAAAAACAAAAGACCCCATTATCCACTTTTCTCTCTCTAAATTTTTTACCCAAATTATATCCTTTCTTTTTCTCTCTCACGATTTCTTCCATTATTTCATATCCTCAAGTAACTTAAACCTTGCTTTTTTTTAAATCAAATTCCTCCATTTTTCTAAGAAATCTCAGAAATCATTCAAAAGATTTGTCGAAGTGAATTCGACTGATTTGCGATTTTTTTCATTAGGAAAGAAAATTTTGAAATAATCGATTAGAATTCCGAATAAATTCAACTGATTTAGTTGAACTTTGAGATTTTCGGTGAAATATAAGAACGATCAGGTATTCATTAACTACTGATTCTTTAATTTGTTTGGAAGTGATTCAAAAATGGCTATTGAAAAGTGATTCGAAAATGGATTTGGATTGTATTTTGTATGTTGGATCTTCACATGAAGATCTTCATAAATTACTATCCGAATATTGGATTTAAAGGTTAGACGGTTACTGAGGTATTCTATTTTAGAGTTTCGTGTCAATATCTCATCCAAGACACTTTGTTGAATGGCATCAGTGATTCTAGTTATCTCTTCAATGAATTGAAGTATTTTTACATCTTTCTCACATGCAGAAGGACCGGAAGTACAAAATCACCAGTCATATTTCAAAGTAAAAAAATATATTTTTTAATCTGTAATTTGTTTGGGATACAAACAGTGAATGATTGAATTGTTTTGATTTTTTTTGTATGTTGGATGCTTGGAATACAAAATAGTTTGGAATCCTATTTAGTAGATGTTTTATAAATAAGACATTGAATATAATATATTTTTGGAATACATAACAGATAAGAAATACAATTTTTTCTTAAGTACAAATTTTGATTGTTACTATGATTGTAAATTTGTATGTTTTGATGACTGGAATACAACTTTTGTTGAAATTTTAAGAAAGAATGTACGTTTTTGAAAAATATACAAACCAATGTTGTATCTTTTTCTGAATGAACACGAGTTTACATAAGTATATGAATACAAATATGCTTCTTAAATAACTACAAATCTATTCAGTATACTTATTGGAATGAATACAAACTAATAAAGAAAAACAAATGTCATTATACAAACCCAAACATGAAAATCATAATGAATACAATTATACATGTCATACATATTGGAATGAATACAATCAATTATTTTTTAAATTGTAATTGACAAAAATTTTAAGTGATATGTTCTTTTTTTTTAGAAATATTCTCTCCCATTATTTTCTCCTTTCTGTTACTAAATAATTGTTTTCTTTCAAATCAAACAAATAAAAAATTACATAAATCAGAAGAATAACAAACTAAAATATTGACATTTTTAATAAATATTGATAAGATCGTCCTATTAAATGTTAAAATATTGATATTTTGAAATTTCATTTTTACTAGTCACTTTTGACATATCAAGAATAGACAATAAATATTTTTTTGTGTTTTACTATCAGCATTAAATACTTTTTTTTCAAATCATTTTTCAAGACATCATTTAATAGGGGATAATTTGGTAAAATACCTTATCAATAATTTTTTTTAATGGGTGTGTCAAGTCAAAGTGTAACATGTAAAACTGTACGGAGGGAGTAACATTTAGCTTTAATGTTCATGCTTAGTTTAATAGGAAGTGAAAGAATTAACAAAAAGAGAAAAAAATAGTTTAGAATAAATTATTTATATGCTTTAAGCTTTCACCAACTTCTGGTGATGATAATAGTAACAACGAGAATATGTTAGATTGACTACATTAGCACATGATTGACTTCAATATATATTTGTATCTCCTTTTTCTGTTATAAATTTTTGGAGATGAGAAAGCAATAAGTAAATAATTTGCTCTGTGGGAGCATTTTTGTAAAAGTCTAATCCTTATGAAAAGTTCTTGAACTACCCATATGGGTTAAACTAATTATCCATAATCTCTGAAATGGGTTTTAATTCCACAAATTAGACAACAAGCTAAACTCTAAAGGTTTGTTGGTAAGAGATAAGAAATAGCTAATATGGGATCAATGTTATGATAAGCTTATCAGATGTTTGATTGTAATAAAATTGTAGGATAACTTATTTCAAAATTATAGTTTATTTAATCCCAAATTTAGAATGGGATAACCAATCTCAAGAAAATTAATTCTGAAATAAATTGTTTCCAACCAAACAAGCTCTAATTATGTATAATGTCAATTCTCTTCTTTTTCCCTTAGCTCGTTAATTGCTTCCTTCAATGATATTCATGTGGTATGTCTCGTGTATTGATAAAGTATCACAATTCTCTTCGTTTTCTCTTAGCTCTTTTATTACTTCTTTTTCTTCAATATTTTTCACATGGTATATCTCATATACTGACTAAGTATCATAAATCTCTTATGTTTCCCTTAGCTCTTTAAATGCTTCATTTTCATTAATGATATTCATAATATATGTCTCATATACTAGTAAAATTATCACAATTCCTTTATTTTCTCCTTAGCTCATTAATTGCTTCATTTTCTTCAATGATATTCACATGGTATGTCTTATATACTAATAAAGTATCAAAGAGGGAAAATTCATTCCTTAAAAAAATATCAGATTATTACACAAAGTATTTCTCAAAGTGTGTGGTCTTGATTTATATTCCATCACGCCTCAAACTTAAGGGGTGCAACTGACACCTAATGCCAAAACTTAGGCCTGAGCCGACCCTGCTGAACCATTTGCTAATAGCGTATAGTGATAACGCTTAAACTACTCTAAAAAATAAATTCAAAGATCGTTGTCATAAAAATGCCCAACTAAGAGTCGAGGTCGAATCACATAAGGAATGGTATAATAATTATAATTCAACTAAGAAATCAAGAATGCAGACTTGTTCATTGTAGTAGGTTTGGTCAAATGGGTAGATGATTCCACCAAATTTACTTAAAGAGTTTGTAGTATCAAATGTAACAATTAAAGTAAAGCTTCAGCAATTCAAGCAATTAACAAGTAATCTAGGTGTGCGGGGATTGAAAATCGATGTCACATAGGGGTAATTTTGATGCTCACTAGTGCTAAACATTCATGGATTGGCTAGGTCATCTTCAATGATACTAATCTTCTTTCGATCTCAAACATCAGTTCATAGAATCTCCTTTCGATCTCATCTATGTGCATAACTAAGCAACCCATTACCTTACGATATCTCTCTTTCAAGCAAATTTAGGACAACCATATCTGAACCATAATTCCTCTTTCAAGCAAATTATAGACATCAAACCTAAATTGCATATATCAAACTAATTACCCACTCAAGTCGATCTCTTTCGAGCATCAATTGGAGATTGAAAATAAGATTAAGTCAACCTTAACCCATAGGTTAACCTTATGATAATTAGCCTAAATTCATGGATGATAAGCAATAAAACAAAGCAAAACACAATACACACTACATTAAATCAACACTCAACCCCATAAAAGCACCTGAGTTTTAGCCACCCATCACAAAAAGTAAAGAAATTATACCTATCATACTAGCAGCCATGAATGTGATGAAATTATGCAATTATAATCAACACCTACTTTGATTTCAACTTCCCATTATCAAATGCAAAAGTAAATTTTAAAACCTCAAAACTAAAGATGTTCTTCACAAGGTGAAATATCTCATACAAAGGCTCTCAAAAATTCACTATTCAAAACTATGAATTCCACTCTAAAAACTCTACACTCGACACTCTTTTTCTCTCTCCTTTGGGCTATTTATAGTTTCCCAAAATTTGGCCTAAAATTCATTGCGTAACCAACTCGACGACGTTAGTTGGGATCACTGAACATGATCGGCGAATCATGTTTTGTTCTTTAGCTCACATTTCATTTGCTTCAGGTGTTTGAACCTCAGTTGGCGATCTCGTTTGAGTCTGTCTTTTGATAACACTCAACTACACTTCATTTGATTCTAAGTGTAGTCGGTTGCAATCAAGTATAAATGCAACGAAGAGTTGGGGTCGATCCCACATATAGTGATAGGGTAGAGAATTCAATTATGAAGTAAATGAAGTATTCTAATCGTTTGTAAAGGTAGACATTATCGAAACAATTAAAGGAAATTGCAGGGGTTGACAATTAGTGTCAAATGGGGGAATTAGAGTGAGGAATTAACAACTACGAAAACAGGGTAATCAAGTAGAGAGGGATCCTTGGGGATTTGATCGATGAAATGCCAATTTCACTATATGGGTGATTATCATTTACTAAAACACGTTGAATCTTAGTGGGTAGGCTAGGCTTTATATGTAATAGCCATTTCTCGATCAACTGCCACGCATCAAGCGAGTTCTCTCGAACCTCGACAAACGTAACACTATGAACAACCCAAAACCTCAATTAATCTACTCTCTCAAGCTAGATTGGTAGGATCGAATTCAAATTCACTTTCTCAAGCTGAATCAACAAAAGCCCAATCACTACAATCATCAATTGATAGTTTTAATTCTAAAATCTCTTTCTCAAGCAAGCCTAGAATGCTAAATTAGAACTGTATTTGCAACTATAATTCATGAATTAAAACACAACTATCAATCAAACCCACTTCAAATCAACATTTAAATTAGTAAATACTAACACCCATAAGCTAATTAGAACATTTAATCACATAATCACACCTCCAAAGAATGGGGGTTTTAGCCACACATTATAAAAAGCAAGAAAATGTTACCAAATATATTCTCCATCAGCTGGGTAACATATTGCAAGTCTTCACAATGCTTGAAATCAACTTAAAATCAAACCCCAACTTAAAATTCTACTCAAAAATACTAAAAACAATGTTTAGATAAAAACATTGTGATCTCATACATATCGCCAAATTTTACAGAATCAATTCAGGAAATTTGAAAGATAGAAAGGTGATCCAAGAGTCATTGGGCGAACCGCCAAACTAATCGGCGAGCTTGACTAAGCTCGTCGAAAAGTTCTTCGTGCCAGAATTTGACCTCGACCTCCAATTTCTAACCCATAGCCTACGAGAATGAAATTAAACACCAATTCTATGCAGTTAATTCCAGACCCATACCACTAATGACCTCGGGGTACTCAGACTTCCCCCGATTTGTCCAAAATTGACCAATCGACATCTTTTTCCCTTAAGAATGACATCACCCTCTCTATCATTAGGCAAAATCAGTCGATCGGTGAAATTGGGGTTACTCAGACTTCACCCACACCAGACCCAAAAAAATAACAACTCAAACCCACAATTTTAATCATTCAACACACACGGGATTCAACAGTTATAGGCCAAAATCCGCATACACAAAGTACGACAATGGCACAAACTAACACAAATCATTCACGCAATTAGGATCATAGAGATAATTCACTAAGATATGAGCATGCATTTGGGAATTGCAAAAATTTATAGCGAGATTCAAATCACTAACCTCAAGATCAGATAAGAGAATCGACATGCAAAAATGCACGCAATCCTCCCGAACAGTTGATCCCCATGTAAAAACGACAAGTACATAAATTTAAAATATGGTTGTGATAGTGCAAAAGTAAAAAAATATGAAATGAGGAAAGTTTTTTAATTTAAAAATAGTTTAGGCATTTTGACCCTTCAGTTCGCGCGTCAGTCGACGACGCCTACTTATGTCACCGACCATTCGGCGATGTGCCGAATGGCTCTTTTGTCCGCTGAGTTTTACAGAACATCCAGCCAATATGTTGGTCAAAACGGCAATCCAGATCGGGCTCGCCGACCTATTCGGTGAGATACCAATTGGTGCCTTCGCTCGCCTAGTGGCTCCTCTTCCCAAAATTTCAAATTTTCAACCTACACATCTAACGCCCGTTATTCAAACAACAACAATAAAAACTAAAAACTTGAGTTGCTTCCCAAGAAGCACTTTATTTAACGTCGTGGCACGACGAAGTTATGCTTTCAAGGTTCATTCTTTGGGTTGACCATGGTATTACTTGGTAGACCCCCTTTTTGCTTGGGTTTAAGTGAGACGAGATTTGACCCATCTGTATTTCCAAATATTTAATGGACACCGAATGAGAAGCAGTTGTCTGGTTCAGAGATGACACATCGTGTTTCATTTCCTTTAGCACCTTGTCCGACCCTCCCACTTTGTTTAGAATGTGTGCAACCATATCTTTAGTGCAGAAATTTCCAGGGTTTGCCTTTTGCTCTTTTAGCTTTTGACGCTCATGTGGGGGGTACATAGCGATCCTTGTCGCCATCCTACTCCTTCCAGTTTTTTCCACAGTCATGCCATTCCCTATCACGGTCACTCCAACCTTCATCACGCTCTCTATTCCAACCTTAGTTCCTGCTCGACCTTGGATAGTTCGGACAGAAACCTCCTCCCTAATTTGCTAGAAAATGTACTTCTTCATTGTACAAAGCTTCAAAGTGCGCATCATCGCGATTCACTCCACTAACTCCAACTGCATTCACAGCCTTAGAACTTATCACAACCCAGGAGCACCCTCTAGATGTGACAAGGCACATAGAACCCCGAAAGGCTCCATGTAAGCCCCTTAGCATATCATAACATAAGATAAAATAAATGATACGGAATTTAAAACTTTATCCATACAATCGAAGTCTTTTATAAAAGCAAGCGGAAGTCTAACTTGTCTCAATTAGCCATCTAATATGATCTTTGAATAAAAAATAGGATCACAGCCCTTTCAACATAATCCGGACATGAAATACTAGAAAGAAACTACAATTGACTCATACGTCCCCGAATCTTGTGGACTTACCACAAGCTAGGAGAATAGTCGATCCAAGCTTGAACGAATAGAAGATTACCTTAAGAACCGGAACCTACACTTTGTGAAAAATGTAGAAAATATGGGTTAATACCAAAAATACACTAAATATGATAGCCATGCATAAAATTCCTTGAAAACATGCTAAAAAGGACATTTTGGTTGAAAACCATGCTATATGCCAAGTTTGAGAATCATCATGCACTTTAGTATAAAAGCATAAGACATAAGCATTTTCAACATGTAGACCATCATAGCATAATAAAATCATCTCACAAGTAACCCTAAGTTATACTTGTGCAATGCATAGATAAAGATCCCATAATCCCATCTATACTAAGTACCACTTTTAGGCCACCATAACCATACTTACCATCCTTTGATCTCATTCTTAATTCATACTCATAGACAACATTCACATTTACTAAGTCAATTCAAGGAAAGCAACTCATAGCAACAATCCACACTAAGCATACTTCATTACATTTAGTCTTCATATCAACATACTTGGTAGCATCATCATAAGGATGTTCATTTCATAGAGCATTATTACATTAAGGAACACACCATAACTACTCTCAAAGCCTACTTGTGAAATGCATGGATGAAGTCTCATACCCCCACCCACACTTTATAGAGCTTCTTGAGTAACCATAGTACATAACTCACATTCTTGTTCAGTGGGAATAAGCCTTAACCGACATAGACCATGTGAACAAACCATGGAATCCGGTGTTATGTCCCACATCGAAAAGAGTTGGTCTACTTGCCTAAGGTAGAACCGGTAATATTTTAGCTTAGGTGGATCCACTAGATAATAACCTATGTGAGCACATAGTTATAGGATAAGGAGGTTGTTACTAGGAGCCCGACCATACATAGGGAGAGCTTTCACCTCACAATATCCACTCGGTGCTAAGCATTAAATTCACATGGAGTAGTTAATTCTGTTTTAACATCATTACACATGAAAGGGATGCCATTGGCCTACTGGTTCAAGGTACATCATTAGAATAGCTCATTGAATCCTCATGAAAGGGGTACCATTGGTCTACCAATTCAAGGTTCATCATTACAATAGTTCATTGACTCTTCATGAAAGGGGTACCATTGGCCTACCGATTCAAGACAAGCCTTAGAACACTTCATTAGTCATTCAATGAAAGGGATGCCATTGGCCTACCGATTTAAGGTTCATTAAATCAAGATAATTCTTTAATTACTCATGAAAAGGATGCCCTTAACCTACCGATTCAAGGTATATCAATCAAGATAACTTTTAATCACACATGAAAGGGATGCCCTTAGCCTACCGATTCATTTAGGTGAGGAAAGCCTTTCAAACATGCCATCATCATTCATAAGTGTATAATTAAGAATAGTCTTTCAATCAACACATCATCATTATCATAATCATAGAAACTTCATTCCCAAGGTATTCATAAAGCATGTACATAAACATCAAGATCATACATAATTCTCATAATTTGCCCTTCAAGGACCATAGATTACATTCAATCAACACACCTAGAATTACTACATTAGGCATGGATAAAAACATGATTCAAGTAATCAATTCATAATTCATAATTCTATAACATTCTACTAACATCAATCAATACTCAATCCAATTTGAGAAATTAGGGAAATTCATGGATTCTTAAGGAATTCAACTTTAAATCATATAAAATCATCAATATATCCATAAACAAACATAATTCAATTATTTAAAATGAATTTGAAAGGAATCCATGAGATTGAAGTCTAACCCTAACTTTTGGGTTTTCTAGCTTTGAAATTGGGGGTTTTGAAGGGGCTTTATGGGTGAAGGCTACCCATAGTTTAAGAGCTACCATACCTTATTGAAGATTCACCACGAAATTGAGGAGAAAAACTTGATTTTTCAACCTTAGCTTCACCTTTCTTCTTCTTCTTCTTCCTTGGAATTTTAGAGAGAGGATTTTGGGGGAAAGTTGGTTATGGATTTTGGGTCTGGGATTTATAAGGTGTATGGGTTAGTTAATGACTTAAAAACTCTTAAATAGGTGAATTAATACTATACAAGATGACTCCACTTAATAATAACTAAAAAGGAAATTACCTAAAGACCCCCTAGCCTTGGCTGAATTTGGACAGTGTGCAGGCATGACCCACGACCCATGACCTACGGACCGTGAGTGGGACCACAACCCGTCCTAGTTGGGCGTGATTCGTGGTCTACAGCTTGTTGAGTAAGGGCTTGAGCTACGAAGCTCACCCACGAGGCGTGGATGGACCTACACCCCATAGGTCCCATCCGTAGGTCACCTTTTTGGGCAGTTTTGGGGTAAGGCTATAAGGTCCTCCTTAAGGACCCTTGGTTGGTTCTTGGGGAGTTGTACCTTGACGTTTAACCCCTAAACCATTCATTCTAAGTTCGATAAGCAAGTTTTACGACTCTAACACTATCAACAAGCTCTAGTTAAGCCTACTAGTTTTCGGGGTGTTACAGAACCACTACACATGCCATGTTTTGACAATAGATCCATTTGGGTTATCATTTTAGCCATGTTTTCATCACGCTCTTGGTCCTTTTCAATTTTTTCCTTTGTCATCCTAAAGTTCATAGGCGAAACTTGATCCTCCCTAGTGTACTAAGCACGGTTAATCTTCTTCATCCCATCAAGAAGAGTAGATGCGATTTCAAATGACTGTTGCATGATTCCTCCTTGAACGAGTTGGTCAGCCACACCCTTGTTGACTGAATCTAGACTCTGTTAGAAATATTGTAAAAACACGTTGTTCGGGAGTCCATGAGTTGGACATTGGAACAACAACTTCTGGAACTGCAACCAAGTCTCGTGAATTGGTTCACTATCCAATCGTTTGAAACCTTGAATATTATCTCTCAATGCAATCATCCTCGAAGGAGGGAAATTTTTTATATAGAACGCCTCAGTAAGCTCTTCCCAAGAAGTAATTGAGTCCCTTGGTAGGTCGGCTAACCACTTTGTTGCCTCCCCCATTAGAGAAAAAGGGAACAACCGAAGTCATACTGACGCCTGTGAGATGTTCTTGAAAGAAAATGGACCACACACGTCCATAGAATTTTGGATGTGGTCATGAGGATCCTTATGAGCCAGCCCTCCGAATAAACCCTTCATTTGCAACAACTGCAACATAGTGCTCGTCACATGAAATACCTCATTTCCTACAACCGGAGGCAATCGAATAGCACCCACACTACCTAACTGAGCTTCATTTACATTGTGCAGGTTGTTGATGTCATCATTGTGTGCAAGTTGGCTAGTATTGCTCCCGTTGACACTCATCTCCTCACCTGCTCAAGAGCAGCCAACGACAAACAAAAATAAGTTGATTCAACTACAACAAGACTAGTTCACAACTAAACTTCACTAAAAGAATTCTAAACACCACTCCTCGGCAGCGGCGCCATTTTTGATAACGCTCAACTACACTTCATCTGATTCTAAGTGTAGGAGGTCGCAATCAAGTATAAACCCAACGAAGAATTGGGGTCGATCCCACAAGAAGTGATACGATAGATAATTCAATAACGAAGTAAATGAAGTGTTCTAATCGTTTGTAGCGGTAGACATTATTGAAACAGATAAAGTAAATTACAGGGGTTGACAACTAGTGTCAAATAGGAGGATTAGAGTGAGCAATTAACAACTACGAAAATAGGGGGTAATCAAGTAGAGAGGTGTCACACCCCAGATTCAAGGGGCACAATTGGCTCCTAATACCAAAACTCAGGCTCGAGCTGACCCTGCTGAACCATTTGCTACTAGCGCATGGCAGCCACATGCTGTCAAGAAAACAAACAACTATATCTCGGCTTAAAATTAATCTCTCAGCCGGCAAGGCCCCTGTAAACAGATCCATAAAAGAAACAGCTACTAGCAAGAATTCATATAAAGAAATAGCCAACTAGCACAGAAGTCCTGATTGGGCCGTCGAGGCCACCATGATCTCTATACCGAAACTGAAAGCAGGTATATCAAGACAATGCATCACACAACTAACAAGCTTCAACAAACCAACAAACTAGGCCATCATGGCCATAACGTAGATATAAACCCCACACACTAGTCTGCAAGCCTCTAAGAGTAGTAAAGATTGACGGGATAGGGCCCTAGCCTACCCATGAAAATATATACAACAAAAGCTAACAAACCTCCAAACTCTGGCAGCTCCGGAGGAAAAGGGCTAGCCAATCGGATAGAAGTCAATCCTGCTGCTGAGAAGGTCTATTGGGTCGTCTGCCAGGACCTGCATGCATGAATGCAGCGGCCCCAGGCAATGGGGCGTCAGTACAAAATAATGTACAAAGTATGAAAGAAAATAAACTATGAGCAGGTATCCTAATATACTGGATTAATCTGGTAAATAAATCAAGAATAAGATAAGCATACTGACCTGCTCCTAAATCTAAACTTATCAAAAGTAACAACACAACAACCTAACCAAACCCCCATAAGCTCGACATGTACAAACACACAAGACCACCTACCCAGGCCGCCATAAGCCCAGAAGGTGCCAATCAGTCTATATACCCCTATCAGTAGTCCCCTAGCCCGGTAGGCAGTCACATAGCCCTCTTAGGCAATAGTATATCCCCGTAGGCAGCACATAGCTCTCTTAGGCATCAATATAGCATATAGGCAACTCATAGCCCTCTTAGGCAACAACATGGCCCCGTAGGCAACTCATAGCCCTTCTAGGCGTCAATATTTCCCTGTAGGCAACTCATAGCCCTTTTGGGCGTCAATATATCCCTGTAGGCAACTCATAGCCCTTCTACGCGTTAATATAGCCCTGTCGGCTGAACATAGCCCTTCTAGGCATATATCACATTCTTGTAGCTAACCACAATATCCCAAAGGGAAACAATAATAATCCAACACTAAAAGCGAGCAATTTAGTTATAAGCAACCTATACAAATAGCCTCTAAGTCGTGTCCAACATAAGGACGCTACTACTGAATAAGAATCTCGATAAGAGAGGATTATATCCACTTGAGCAGCTAACACTCAACAATAATGGCTACAAGTATAACAATGATAACAACTATATTACATTGCTCCTAAGCTTTAAGGAAACATGTCGTAAGAAGAGAATAGCCTTAACATACCTTTTTCGCTGAATTCACGTGGCCTAATGACTTTTACTCATTACCCCCTCGATACTACAACAAGGTAGGACCATAATCAACACACAAATATAAAAGATACCATGACAATATGATAAAGATATGTATTTCCGTCGCAAATTGCTATTTGCTACTTATAAAAGATAGAGTCGATGAAAGAAGGGTCTTACCTCGATCTTAAGTTCGTAATACGCCTCAAAACCTTCAAATCTATCCAAATCCTTGCTTTCCCAACACTAAAGTGTGATATGCTACGAAATCGATAAAACAAATTATACCACGAAGATGAGCCCAACGCATAGAAAACTTTCGTCAAGGACTTAGGTCGAGAAAATCTGTACTTTGGCTGATCCTAGAAATGGGTTTCTCTAATTGTTCTTGTTTTTAGCTAAAAAATGAAGAAAAAGTTTGAAGAAGAAGTTATATGTAAAGTTCCACGACCTAGGGCCCCACCTCACGTGCCTGCTTGCGCAGTCCCACAAAAATGCAAATATCTTTCTATATTGAAGTCGTATGAATATACTATTTGATGCGTTAGAAACTAGACTCATAGACCTTCGATTCGATATGTCGTGGGGCCCATAACTCTTTATATATTGGGAGGAAACCTCCAAGACATTTGACCCAAATTTCAGAGAAATCTTTAAAAAGAAACTTACGATAACTTCCGCCAACTTTTATTTTGCCACTTACCTAACTTCAAAACTTGAGATGCAACACTTGAACACTTAAAACAGGACATACCACATCATTCTTAATTTATTACCCAACCTCCTTGTCTTTCCATGGAGATACGAGTAATTTTAGACGTTTCAAAAAGTCGGGGTATTACATCCTTCCCCCCTTAGAAACATTCGAGATCGAATGAAAAAAATCTGAGTCATGCGGTTCAGTCCTTAGGAGTTGCCAAAATTTAAGCAATGTATCCCTTGTAAATGTCACTATCCAGGAACTTGAAATGCAAAATTTCTAACCTAGGCGTCTCACATGATGACATAAATAGTTAAGCACTATAGCTCCACCATAACAGTGCGAGCAGATATACAACGACAATCACAACAATAATAAGCAATAGTATATATATAAAAAATCAGATAGGTATCTAACCTTACTGCCCTAATATAAAATGATATGCCATCACCCTAGGGTATGAAACAAGTGAGGATATTTGGACCTCATGCCATCCTCAGCTTCCCAGGTCACCTCTTTTCTATTCTTGTTCCTCCATAATACTTTAACCGAAGCAACCTCTTTGGTACTCAATTTACGGACCTGCTGATCTAAAATGGCAACTGGAGTTTCCTCGTAGGACAACTACTCTGTGATCTGAACATCCTCAACTGGGACAACCCAAGAAGGGTCTCCTACGCACTTCCATAACATCAATACATGGAAATCTGGATGAACAGATTTTAGCCCCGAAGGCAATTCTAACTCATAAGCCACTTGTCCTACCCTCTGAAGGATCCGGTATGGCCCAATGAATCTTGGACTAAGCTTTCCCTTTTTGCCAAATCGCATAACACCCTTCATAGGTGAGACTTTTAAGAATACCCAGTCATTGACACAAAACTCTAAGTCCCTTCGTCGCACATCTGAGTATGACTTCTGTCGGCTTTGAGCTGTTAGCAACCTCTCCCGAATGAGCTTAACTTTCTCTACTGTCTACTGGACTAAGTCGGGTCCAATCAACCCTGACTCACCTACCTCGAACCATCCAATGGGGGATCTACATTTTCTTCCATACAAACCCTCATAAAGTGCCATCTCGATGCTGGAATGATAACTATTATTGTATGCGAACTCAATAAGAGGCAAGTGGTCATCCCAACTTCCCTTGAAGTCTAACGCGCATGCTCGTAACATATCTTCGAGTGTCAAAATTGTGCGCTCAGCCTGGCCATCTATCTGAGGGTGAAAGGCAGTACTAAGATTAACCTGTGTCCCTAATCCTTTCTGGAAGGACTTCTAGAAATTGGCGGTAAATTGTGTTCCTCTATCAGAGATTATAGATACTAGGACACCGTGTAGCCTAACAATCTCTCTAATATAGAGCCCTGCATAGTGTTCGGCTGAAAAAGTAGCCCTAACTAGTAAGAAGTGGGCTGATTTTGTTAGTCTATCAATAATTACCCAAATAGAGTCAAACTTGCGATGCGATCGAGGTAACCCTGTAATAAAATCTATATTAATTGCTTCTCACTTCCACAAAGGAATGGCTATGTTCTGAACTAGCCCAACGGGCTTTTGGTGCTCTACCTTCACCTGTTGGCAGTTAGGACACTGCGCTACAAACTCAGCAACGTCCTTCTTAATCCCATGCCACCAAAAGATCTTCTTCTAATATCATGGTACATCTTCGTCGAACCAGGGTGAATAGAATAACGAGAATGATGTGCTTCTTCCATAATTTGATGTCAAAGCCCTGCAACATTCGGGACACACAATCGACCGCTATATCTGAGGACTCCATCTTCAGCTATATCAAATGCTAAAAACTGCTGATCCTGAGCCTTGGCTCTAAGCTGCTCTAAGCAATGATCCTCTTGTTGCCGTGATTTTATTTCTACAACTAGAGATGATACGGTTGTATCTTGAATTGTGACTCCACTATCGTCTGCCTCTAACAATCTGACTCCCAAGCTAGCTAACTGATGAAGCTCTCGCGCTAGTTCCCGCTTCTCAACACCTAAATGGTATAAACTACCCATAGATCTTTGACTGATGGCATCGGCTACCACATTCGCCTTTCCTGGATGATATAAAATATCCACGTCGTAGTCTTTCAGTAACTCAGGCCATCGACGCTGTCGCAAATTTAACTCATTTTGTCTAAATATAAATTAAAGGCTCTTATGATCTGTGAAGATGTCAACATGAACGCCATACAAATAGTGTCTCCAGATCTTTAACGCATGCACAACTACAACCAACTCTAAATCGTGGGTCAGATAGTTCTTCTCGTGCTTTCTCAATTGCCTTGAAGCATATGCGATAACCTTACCATGTTGCATTAGAACACATCCCAACCCAACACTAGAAGCATCGTAGTACACCGCATAGCCCTCTGAACCCTCTGGTAATACTAGAACTGGTGTTGATGTCAACCTGTCCTTCAGCTCCTGGAAACTATGCTCGCAAGCTTCAGTCCAATGAAACTTAACTGCATTTTGAGTCAGCTTCGTTAATGGTGCTGAAAGTGAAGAAAACCCCTCTACAAACCTTTTGTAGTACCAAGCTAACCCTAAGAAACTACGAACCTCAGTCGGAGTCATAGGTCTGGGCCAAGTCTTTACGGCCTCAATCTTCTGTATATCAACTGTAATGCCTGCATCTGATACAATATGGCCTAGGAAAGCCACAGAGCTCAACCAGAACTCACAATTAGAGAACTTTGCGTAAAGTTCCTGCTCTCGAAGAACTTGAAGGACCGCTCGCAAATGATCTGCATGCTCAGCTTTTGAATGCGAATAGACCAAAATATCATCAATAATACAATCACAAACATATCTAGATACAGCCTGAATATACTATTCATCAGGTCCATAAACACTACCGGGGCATTAGTCAATCCAAAAGACATAACCAAAAACTCAAAATGCCCATATCTAGTTCTGAAAGCTGTCTTTGGAATATCTTTCTCTCGAACTCGTACCTGATGGTACCCTGATCTCAAATCAATCTTCGAGAAGTACTTAACACCTTGTAGTTGATCAAATAAGTTATCGATCCTTAGAAGGGGATACCTATTCTTTATAGTAGCCTTGTTCAGCTGTCGATAATCGATGCGCATCCTCAGTGAGCCATCCTTTTTTCTCACAAATAATACTGGTGCACCCTTTGGTGAAGCATTAGGCCTGATAAAGCCTTTATCAAGCAAATCTTTCAGCTGATCCTTCAACTCTTTCAGCTCAGCAGGAGCCATTTTATAAGAAGGGGTAAATATGGGTTGTGTACCTCGTAGCATATCGATAGCAAAATCAATTTCTCGTTCTGGTGGGATACCAAGAAGTTTGTCTGGAAATACATCTAGAAACTCATTAACTACCGGAATAGACTGAAGAGTCGGTGGTTCTGCATCTATATTAGGTATTCGAACAAGATGATAAATAAAACCCTTAGTAATCATCCTCCTCGCCTTAAGATAGGAAATAAACCTACCTTTTGACGTTGCTGTATCGCCTTTCCATTTTAGAATTGCCTCTCCTGGAAAGTGGAATGTAACAATCTTCGTCCGACACTCAACATTAGCCTAACAAGACGCTAACCAGTCCATACCCATAATGACGTCAAAATCAACCATCTCTAATTCTACCAGGTATACAGAGGTCTGACGGTCGATAATTTCTATCGTGCAACCTCGATAGACTCTCCTGGCAATAATAGACTCACCAACTAGTGTAGATACAATAAAGGGTCGATCTAATGACTCTGCTACTATACATAACTTTCCCGCTATAAATGGAGTAACATAAGATAGAGTAGATCCAGGATCTATCAAAGCATAAATACAATGGGAGCAAACAATCAATGTACCTGTCACAACATCTAGTGATGATTCTGAGTCCTGTCGGCCGGCTAGTGAATATGTACGGTTATGGCCATTACCAGGACTAGATGATCCCTCTTGCCTCTGCCTCTACCTCTACCTATTGAAGTCTGGGGTCTACGTCCTGTAGACTGTGCTGATGAGGAGGAACCTACTACTGACCTGGTCGATTGACCTATACCACCCTGACCTATGGTCGGGTAGTTTCTCCACCTGTGCCCCTCCTGTCCACAAGAAAAACAACTTGTGGAACCCTGTTTGCACCTCCCGAAATGCATCCTACCGCAAATAGCGCAACGTGGCGGTGATGTCCTAGCCTGCCCTGAACCCCTCTGTTGCTGAGAGCCTGATGCTCGCGAACCCTCACCTGGGCCTAACTTGCCCTGACGATCAAAGCTACTACCTTGAAACTGCTGTGGTGGACGTCTAGGTGGCCTACTAGAATAGCGAGCTCTGGGACCACACTGAAAATCTCTCGATGAACCAGCGGGCCTAGCCCTCTTTTGTCTCTCTCTCGACCCTCTCATTCTTATATTGTAGATGTAATGACCCGATAGCACCCCCTAGTCGTTACCGGCATATTCGACCTCTCGGAGGTCTTATATAAGCCCTTAGCATTCGTCATAGCATTTATCATAGAAAAATAACGGAAAATTTAAAACTTTCATAATATAACACAAGACTTAAAAAGTCACCTCATTTAAACCTTTAATAAAAAATCGGAATACTACGTCTCAAGGTAGCCATCTTAAAACATGACTACAACACAATAGGGACACAGCCCTTACAATACAATAGAAACTACTATCTAGTACATTAAACTTAAGGAAACTCTTTAACATGAATGTCCTTGAATCTTTAAGGACACACTCGAACTTGGGAATAGTAAGCCAAGCTCATCACTTCTAGGAAAGGTCCTTTAGCCGCCACCACCTACACTTGGTGTAAAAAGATAAAGAAGAATGGTGTTAGTACAAGAATGCACTAAATATGATAACCATGCAAAATCATGCTTTTAAAAGGACATTTAGTTGGAAACCATGCATCATGCCTTTTTAGAGAAACTTCAAGAACATTTAGTTCCATAGGAACAACATAAATCCACATACACATGGAAACCATTCATAATAGCACATAGAGCCAGTTAAAACATTTTAGGTACATTCAATGCATACAATACATTACCTTCCTCTTTATCTTAACTCCTTTCCTCAAGCAACCCTTAAGGAATACTTGGTACAATGTATCACCTTAAGGTTACCTAGGGTGAAATTACATATAGCCTTCATCAATCCAACCACATATATTCATAGAGTCATAAGCATACCATAAGACATAGTCTTCACATAGGAACCATCACCTAAGACAACCCCCAAGACACACTAGTGCAATGTGCAAGTAGCATCCC
>JAJOOR010012805.1:0-27243 GCA_036250505.1 Solanum acaule
ATGTATGTAGAGCTTACCCTTTACCTGATATCGCCACATTAATTGTGCTAAGTATTAGACAACATATCCATTATATAGTTTCATGAGTGGGGTTTGGGGAAGGTAGAATGTATGTAGAGCTTACCCTTTACCTGATATCGCCACATTAATTGTGCTAAGTATTAGACAACATATCCATTATATAGTTTCATGAGTGGGGTTTGGGGAAGGTAGAATGTATGTAGAGCTTACCCTTTACCTGATATCGCCACATTAATTGTGCTAAGTATTAGACAACATATCCATTATATAGTTTCATGAGTGGGGTTTGGGGAAGGTAGAATGTATGTAGAGCTTACCCTTTACCTGATATCGCCACATTAATTGTGCTAAGTATTAGACAACATATCCATTATATAGTTTCATGAGTGGGGTTTGGGGAAGGTAGAATGTATGTAGAGCTTACCCTTTACCTGATATCGCCACATTAATTGTGCTAAGTATTAGACAACATATCCATTATATAGTTTCATGAGTGGGGTTTGGGGAAGGTAGAATGTATGTAGAGCTTACCCTTTACCTGATATCGCCACATTAATTGTGCTAAGTATTAGACAACATATCCATTATATAGTTTCATGAGTGGGGTTTGGGGAAGGTAGAATGTATGTAGAGCTTACCCTTTACCTGATATCGCCACATTAATTGTGCTAAGTATTAGACAACATATCCATTATATAGTTTCATGAGTGGGGTTTGGGAAAGGTAGAATGTATGTAGAGCTTACCCTTACCTTTTCAGGTAAAGAGGTTGTGACACTTGACTCAAGGAAAGCAAAAACACAATATTTATGAAGACATAAGTAGTAAATATAGGAATTCGATAGTCCTGAGTATCCACATGTGTTGTACTCGTCTTTGCCCTAGATTATATATTGTCAAGTTTGTTTACCACTCTTTCCGTTTTCTTTTATGTCTTTGCCCCAGATTATATATCGTCAAGTTTGTTTACTACTCTTTCCGTCTCCTTTTATGTCATGTTGCGCTTTTCGAAAGATAATTTGACTAATTTTCAAAGTTAAATTAGATTACATTAATTTGACATTTTAAATTAAAAATTTAGATATTCAAAAACTATACGAAAAGTACTATAAATTGCAATTTTTGCATATCAATATGATGAAAAAATATATCATAAAATGTTAATCAAAGTTCTTTATCGCTTGACTCTAAAAAAAAGAAAATTTCTTTACCGGTAGATTCAGGTACAGTTTAATTTTATTTGATATTATCGTGCTACATTTTCCTTTAACGAATTAATGAAAAAGTTAAGAGACCATTAATGAACTAAATTATAAAGCAATCTCCATGAAAATTAATGAAAAACGTTTTAGACAATCAGCAATTGTAAAAATAAACAAGGAAGAAAATATGAAGCTAGGGTCTAGGAAAGGCTTTCTTCAAAATGATTTTCGGGACCCCATAAATTAATGACTTTCATCGGGACCCCATAAATTAATGACTTTTTGTTGACATGTTATAGCGGCAAATAGGGCAATAGTGACTCTTGTCTAACCAGGTTTTGATGCAATGTGTATGAAACATATGTGAACAAGGCATGTACATGATCTTTTCACCCTCCAATTGTTGAAGACAGATAACACAGTCAATATCCTTCAAACATTGATCATCATCAATCTCCATTCTCTCCGGCAACTCGATTATTGATGTCTCAGGGGAGGACGGCTCTAATTCTTCTAACCTCACATCCCAAATCCATTTCAATTGAACATTCATATCAACAATTATGTCCAAGTATTTGCAATTAGTACCACCACCACACTTATTCAACCCATCTTCAATAAGTTTACGTATACTAATTATCATTTGTTTGATGACAGAGTCATTACCACCCCAATTGCGGATCTTTTCTTTAAGTTTACTGTAAAATACACCGTGTGCGGAGTATTGATAAGGGCATAGTTTGAGATCAAATGATAGAGTATAAGTATGTGATATTCAGGTTTATATATGAGTTGTGATGGGTTATCGCGTTGTTTACACCAAAGGTGGTCTTCAATAAAAAGTTCAAGTTGAAGGATTAAAGTAGGTAGACCATTGGTACTATTACTTGTTAATTCGAGATAGTCGTCGTTGTCGTTATGGAATCTTAATTCCGGTCGAACAACAAAGGTTGCCTCCCTCATGTTATGGTGACCCATCTTTTCGAAATCCTCCATTGAAATTAAAGCAAGTATGAATTATGTTCCTCTCCTCTCCTCTGTCTTATATAAATAATAGAAACAAATCCAACTCAAATTAGGTTTACTAAACCTACTCAAATTCGGATAGGACAACTTAACAGATTTTTGATAAATGGATTGTTACCTTTTAATAAATAATTACTCATTTTAGTGATACTTTTTATTTATTATCATTTATTACCATAAAGTTTCTAAACCTTTCGCTTAATTCATTAACAGGCCACCTACCAAAATTTCATTACCATAATGTAGAGTATCTTGATCTTAAATTTAACTCCCTTCGGGGTTCACTGGACATATTCCTTTAACAATCTCTAAATTGAAGTAACTCACACTTTTAGATCTTTGGAGGAGAAATTCATGCATTTGAAGTTCGATTTTTTTGTGTCTGCCGTAGCAGTGGACTTAAAGGCCTATTCATCCTTGTAATGAAAATTGAACTTGAATAAAAATAAAAACCAAATAAAAGAACAAAAATATATATGGAGTATATATTATTTTGTTAAGTCTTCTCCGTTCTCTAATAAACACTATAAAATATGAGTAATAAGTTGTTAGAAGTGAGTAGTACTCATCCATGGACCACAAGTTGCGTACCTTTTATGATTGTATAGATTCCATGGAAAAAATTGCATAAAAATTTAATGCATTTGTACAACTTGGGTTCCTCTATTCCGAATGTACAATAATTGTTCTCACAATTGGATCAATGACGCATTTTGACCTTTTATGTATATAGATTCCGTGGAAAAATTATACTAAAATTTATTGCATTCACACAACTTGGTTTCACTTGATTAAAGGGATCAATTTCATATCATCTTGCGTAACACATACTGCAGAGATAGTCGATCTATGACCTCGAAATGAACAACAACATCTAGAGAAAATGAGGACACAGTGAGTATTATTTTATTAAATCTTCTTCGTGTTCTAAAAAGTTTTGTGAAACACTACAAAATATATATAACGCGTTGTTACAAGTGACTAATACTCATTTATAGACTACAAGTGACTTTGATTCTTCCTGGAAATTAACTTAACACTTAGGACAACTTTTTTTGCAACCACAAATTATTACCTCATTTTATTTGTCTGGATGTGTTTCTTTTCTTTAGTTAATTTGTATCTCATGGTCCCATGCATAGACAAATCAACAACGCTACTTTATGAAATACCGTTTAGTTTATTGATTACTTTATTTAATGTGGAGGTCATTGTAATAATTAAAAAATGGAATAGTGTTTTGTTAATTATACCATCCTTTTTTACGTGACTTCTTATTTTATTAATTTATTTATATCTTGGCAATTATCATGAATCCACATTATTATTTTTACGTTTATCTTTTTTATTTCTTTCTATTTTTATTCTTTCATTATTAAATATTCTGAAGTCTACCAAACGGTAAGACCCTTTTGCATTATACAAAATATATTGTTGGGTGTTAATAAAAAGATCACTTTGTTTTTTAGTGTATTCTTTAAATTACAAGCACTACAACAAAAATAATTTTTAGTGGCAATAAATATAAACATTAATAAAGAGCGTTAAAGTTTTTACCGGCATTAGTTAAGTATCATTAGATCCAATGTCGCTAAAGACTTTAGAGACATATACAAAGAAGGTTAATTGCCGCTAAAAATACATATTTAGTGGCAATTAAACTATTGTTGTTAATTAATTGCAGCTAAAGATCATTTTTGATGTAGTGAAATTGATACTATTTTAATATCATTATATCAACTTATCAAATTCAGTGCATCTATTTCAATATCATTGTATAAACTTCGAGATAATATCTCAGATGGTCACTCAACTATGCATTCTTCTCTCAGAAAGTGACTTAACTTTGAATTTTAACTCAAAAGTCACTTAACTATAAAAAAATTTCTCAGAAAGTTACTCAACATTGAATTTTAACTCAAAAGTCACTCAATTATGAGTGTTTTACTTACAAAGTCACTCAACTATGATTGTTTTACTTACAAAGTCACTTAACATAATTAATTGTTTTTTTAATTAAAAATTCCTCGGATAATTTTCTTATTTAAAATCAATATTTTAAAAAAAGTAATATCCATTAAATAATTTAATGATCCGTCCCGCTAAAAATATAATATTGATCCATTTTATTTTAATTGAAATTCAAAAATAGTACGGGAATAAATTACTCCATGCATCAAAATTCCTTAAGCATTAAGGAGTCGTTTGGTAAAGTGTATTAGGAAATATAATGCATGCATTAGGTGTGTGTATTAGCAATACCTTGTTTGGTACACTTTTTCTTGACATGTATAACTAATGCAAGCTTGCATTAGTTATACACTCTATTGTGTATTACTACTACCAAGAAATTCTGGGTATTAGTAATACCTAGCATTTAACACTTGCATTAGATTAAAAAATGGGATAAGTCATAAGTACCCCCTTAGACTATGACCGAAATCCGAAAGACACATCTAAACTTAACTAAGATCCTATTAATCGAGGGTATTTTTGAGCCAAAAGGTGGACGTCAGGGGTATTTTAGGGCCGATAGGTGGATGGAGGGTAATTTTGTATCAATTCAAATACTTGAGGAGAATTTTATGAACTTGTTTTGTGGAACCAACCACTTGTGTTTGCATTTAAATAAGTTGTTTATGATACCTTTTAAATCGTAGGATTTTCTCAAATTTTGCGCATATATATATATGGGATATTTTATACCCCAAACTATTTTTATTTTTTTTACTATAGCCCAAATATTATTAACAAAGTATTCAACACATATGGAGGAAAACTTGGTAGTAACTCATTTTCCGATTAGATAATTGATAATTATTACTTAGTTGTTAGTACAATTTTTTAACGACATGCAAAATGTAGAGTATATATCTTGATGATAGTTCCACAGCAGCAATATTTATGGCTTCCAGACTGTGATGTCTCATATTTTTCACTCAACCCCAATAGTATAATTTAGGGAGAGGAAAATCTGTTAGTTAACCTTTCAAATTGCCTTATATTTTCCATCTCAACAAAGAGGTATTTAATTTTTCCTCAAACTTCTTTTTCTTTTATTAATCAACAAACGTTTTATCAGTCATATTATCTGTCTTTTAAGATTTTTGGACACTCGAGTAAGAAAGACATTCTAATAGTCGTAAGTCGTAACTATAAGAGTAATTGTCTATACCATTACTATATGTTATCTCTCATAAACGTCTCACTTAATTATAGTTTCTTGATTTTCTAATTAGCCATCACATAATTTAAAACAAATTCAATTTGGAAAAAAGACAAATAATATGGACCACAAGAAGTATTTAATTTATTTATAAATCTAGTTATCTAATTTATCGTGTTATCTGTCTTTCAAAAATTTTAAATACTCTTAAAAAAGACATTCTAAGTCCTAATTAAGTGTAAGAGTAATAGTTGATACCATTGCATTATATTTCAGGAATATAATTGGAATCATCAAGGCCAAAAAGCTACAATATAGGTTCCAATTATTTGGATCATCAAAGAAAATCCAAGCTTGGAATTAACATTAGGAAGGCCAGATTGGCTTGAAAAGGATCATGAATGAAGAAAAAATATGTGTTCATACCAAAAACGCCATAATTAAAACTATTAGACACAAACAAAATTTAAATATTTTTTTTCAGTATCGGTGTTCATAATTATTTTTTTTACGTTTGGTTTGTATTTCAATACAAATAAAAAATCGCAAAGAACACTAATTTGAAGGGTCCCATCGACGAGAGGGAGTTGCTCGGATGGTAAGCACCCCTCACTTTCAACTCGAAGGTTGCGAGTTCGAGTCACCAAGGAAGCTAAAAGGGGTGGGAGCTCCTAGGGAGGGTAAAAAAAAAAGGATCTCATCTACCACCATGCTTTATTAATACTAATAAGAAGTCGTCAATTACAAGAAAATAAAGATTATTGAGTAAAAACGAATATGAATTAGATGAGAGTGACAACTTACAAAGAAAATATTGAGAAGAGAGAGAAACGTTCGAACAAAAGAAAAGAAATCTGTTTGAACGAATTTTAACTGATTTGAGCTAAATAAGGAAAACAAATATTCCCTTTTTTATGAATATCCTATTTATATGTCTCCTATTAACTATCATTAATTTTTTCAAATTATTTACTACTAATATATCCGTTTTTATCTTATTTATTTTTCACACTAATTAACTTTTACTGTTATTTTAAATCATTTTTATTTTGCAAAAATGTTAAAATCTGCCATTTTTACTGTTATAACTTGAAAGATAAAGAATAGTGTCATAACTTATAGTAATTATTAGTCTTATATATGTCAATTATAAAATTTTCACATTTTAGACTATGAATAAGTCAACATGTTGGGCCCATAGGGTCATATACTCATCTAGCAATTAGAGGTATATTTGATCTTTTTTCACGCATGAATTATTTTTCAATTTCTTTGATTCTCATCATTTGAATCTCTTATTCTAATTTTATTTTTTTCTTTGTTTCATTCTCCAGGCTTATTAGGAAAGAAGTAAGACCCATGGTCCTTATAACTCTACGCGAATGGATATAAAAGATTCATATAGTTGAACTCAACAAATGGAATTATCAACTGTCATTATTCACTCAATTACTTGTCTCACATTAACAGTGATATCAGAAGAAGTAAAACATCAAATTGCTAGAACAATATTCAAAGCTCAGGAGTTAGATGATCCTGAATAATCACAATTTTCATCATCATTCTTTAGCTAGCGCGGGTTGTTGCTCCTCAGTGAAATAATCATTCCTGAATCCAGAAAAAAAAAAACTAAGTTATAGTTGCAACAAAAATGTCTACTGAATCAAGAAAAACGAATGGGGTTTATAACGGAAAAAAAAAGAAACTATAAGAGATGGATTCCTTATTATGAACTGACTCACCGGATTTTTCGTGAAAGCTGGTATATGCCTGTTCCAGCCATTGCCACATTTACACTAAAGAGGTTCCAGTTTTTCTGCAATTCAGAAGTATGGATTACAAGATAAAGAGAAAACGACGGCATAAACCAAGAAGCTAGTAAAGGAAATCATGCATCAAAGTGGCTTCAAAGTCATAATGCAAACTGGGGAAAATAAAGTAGATTCATGCCCCACAGCTTGTTTTGATTCTATTTAATCTGATTTGTCATCTGTTCATTGCAAATACTCGAGAAAAGTTTTTCTTTTTTGGGGACCTAAGAGCTTTTTTTACGCTTTTCTCTATGATAACACTGCAACCAGTAAGACGAGGTTGGGGGTTGATTCTCTTTTATACTTTTGATCTGACAGTAAATATTCACTTTTTAGATTGTGGCCATGTAGAAAAAATCTCCATCAGTTACAAAGACGCAACATTAATAACTTTCAGAAGAGGAAGAGTATAAGACTGTAGTTGTGTAGGTGGAAAGATAGACTTTTTCTCTCTTCTTAATTTTAACTTCTGTGTTGTCGCCAATCAAGGAAACCCACCCACCCCCAACAGCCAACTGCGGAAGGAGTAAGGAGTTGGTGGCAGAAAGAGAGAGAGCACAGCTTCGCTTCAACATACATGTATTACTCAAACCTTCCGTTGTGCAATTCTCTGTTCATAACTTCATATCCCTTCCCCAATCCTCACCTAGTCCTCACTTCGAACATCTTGACTTTGTCTAGAAGCTATACTCACTACCTATTTTGCTGCAATTTGATCTACTAAAAGCTACTTGAATGAAAACACTCTGTAAGAACGTATAAGATAAATTTCCAACCATTGTTGAGAGTGCCATGGGAAGTCATTAGTGATGACACCGTACAAGTGTTGTACTATTATTTATTTCCTCTATAAGGTAAAGTGCTACTATTCTTTTGAGCCGAGGGTCTATCAAAAACAGGCTTCCTACCCCGTAAAGGTAGGGGGAAGGTCTGTGGTGAAGTGTTAGGCCTGGTGAATAAAGATTTTAACACTATATGAAAACTAGACTGAATGTGAAAAGGATATACTTTAGTCTACTAATCATACACTAAAACCAACATAAAGATTCAGCTGAATACAAAGTACATGGATTTATTTGCCTGTCAATCATACTATCACACCATAAAAAGACAAACTTCTGCTGAGATTCAGAGTAATAATGAACTTACCGGAGTAATTACCAAGCTATAGCGAGACCATATAATTCCAGTTGCTGTAACCGCTGCAATAACCAAAGCAGCTTACCTTATAACTAAAACCAAACAGAAAAGCCTAGTTGATCTAACAAATGGAAGATACTATATCATAGAAAGTTTAAGCTTGACGACAAAATGACCAATTATGCTTATTTACATATTTTTCTGGATTCATCATAGATGAAGAGAGAGAGAGAGTGTGAGACGTGAGAAATACCTATTTGCTGAGGATATGAAATCTTTTCTGGTGGTTTAGCAAAGTCTGCAATATTTGCAATACTGATGCCCCACTTGAAGGTTGGTGCCCAGAAATGAACTAGAAGAACACAACGAGCGAACAAATCAGTTAACAAAGAATATGATAAGTAAAATATACCAACCTGAAACCGTAAAATAACAAGAAAAAAGTATGTTTGTACACACAGTGCAGTACCTATAGGAAAGCTCAAAGAACAATAGCAACTTTAGCCAGCCACTTATTCCGAACCTCCCAGTCATCATAGGAAAACATCCATACATAAAAACAGAATCACAAAAAAAGAGAATTGAAGATTTTTTTTTGTCAAACTATGAATCTGGCGATGAAGGACGAGTGATTATTTTTGATGACCATGAAGGACAAATGATTATCATTGATGTGCAGCAACAAATACATTACATTATCAATCAATCAATCAACTACACGTCTACACCTCAATCCCAACTAGCTGACATCAATCATATGAATGCTATATAAACATTTAGCTCTATTCAAGCTCATTTCATTGCAATACCAAATAATTTATCATAAAGAGTTCTCTAAAACTTGACATTTTCACACGTATCCCTGCAATGACCAATTTAATAAGGACTCCGAACAAATACTAAACATAACATAAGTGTGAAAAATACATTATGTTAATTATAATAGCATCAAAAGTCACTTGTAGATGTGAATGTAGACTTTGCTGAAGCAGAACATGTGAATGGCTTGTTCAGCTTCAAACAAACTTTTTTTTAATGACTAATAAATCCATCTGGACCCGACCCTTTGGGCCAACCTCAACCTTCAAAAGTCGGGGATGATCCTCTACCCTTCTCCACTTAAATATCTTAATTAGTTAGTTAGTTCGTTTGTTTGGCGCAGGTCTCAAACATGTGACCTTTTTTATTTTTTTGGATAACCGTGGTGTCTAAACCAACTTACCCGCACCTCGACTAATTCCAAGAGATACTTATCACATGTCCATCAAGTGTTTGATTGACCACTAGGCCACACCATTGGTTGCCTCGAACATGTGACCTAAGACACAAGTCCCTCAACCTTTGCCTTTTCCCCCAACTTTTAGAAACTCAATTAACAGATCTGTAAATTACAACCTCAATATTGGGACAATTTATATCAACTTTGATGTGCTATATGACTATATCATTCAACAAATGACAATCTAACAACCATACACAATAAAATTTCACCTAAAAATCTAATCTTTTTCTTTTCTTTTCAATTTTTCTCCAATCTCTCCAAAAAATAAACAATCAAACACCAAAAAATACACAAAAAAGTGAAAACACACACAGAAACAATATGGGATTTTCTCAATCAAGCTTCGATGATAAATTTCCATTTCAAAAGGGCTAAAAAGTAGATCTAAAAATCTAAGAAAAAAATTGAAAATTCTATTCAATAAATTGAAAAAAAAAAACAGAAAATAGCAAAAAAAACTCACTGGTCTTTGGGCCAGCAGGATGATTCCATAGAGCCTGGAGCTTTGAAGTCGCCATGAAAGTAAAAACTCTGCTTCTGAAGATTCTCTGTATAATCTTCTCCGTATATTATGATGAAAATAAATAACATTTATGTCGTATAATTAATGTGAGAAGATGACAAAACTAGTCCCTTGTTTTTAGAATATGTTTACAAATAGTCCCCTAACTATATTCATAATCAATTTTGATTCTTTAAAGTCGTTTGATAGCTGGTCTAAACGCTCAGTTTCAAACCTCATGAAAGCTTAATAGATATGAGAAATATATTAAAAAAAGTAAAAATTATAAAATAAAATAAATAAATCTCCGAATGTGAGTTTTAATTTTGTCTTAAAATGTATTTATTTTGTTGAGTTTAATGATTAAAATTTGTTAAATATTGATGGAGATTTAATATATTTATACTCGATAGAATTTAGAAAATTAAAATTGATCAAGAATATATTTAAGTTAATGTTTTTTAAACATTATCCAAACAAAAGGAATTATTTTGTCATTTCTTCCTTGGGTAAAAGTTGTAGTATTTTGTTGACTTTAGTTATCAAAAGAATTTCAACTTGCTAATTTTAATCAATTTCTATAATATAGGTTTGGTAGTAACATTAAGTATTGATATTAATCGTTTGAGACGATCCATTTTTTGTGTGTTTGGGTTGGGGTATGTTTATGATTTGACTGTGAAATAGGAGTTTGAATGGGAAGATCACAAATTTGAGTTATAAAAATAACTTTTTGGAGAAATATGTGATAGTTTTTTTTAATCTTTTATGATTTGATCTTTTTTCAAACTCTATATATAGCGAGAATTAGGCGCATCAAATAGTTTAACACTATATTCATGTATGAGCCAAACATAATTAAGTGTTGTTTGGTGAATCTATACTATAGGGAAGTCACATACCATTATAAGGGTGGTTGGTGAAATTATTCGGAAATGTATTGCTATAACGTGTTTGGTGAATCTATATCGATTTGTAATTCATTTAAAGTGTCATGTGCACCTCAAATTTTTTGAAGTTTACTAGCCTAAAAACTTGTCAACCCTACTTGCTTAGGAACATAATATACATTTCCTTAGCGACTCAATGTCCTCGATAAGATTTGCTCCAACATTGTATCAGGTTGGATAACCTATATTTGTCACGATCCAAATTCATATACGTATTATTCATAATGATCTAGATCTATATAAATTTACCTTTTAAGATACGTCATATTATACTTCAAAAAAATATCTATACCTAGTGGACTTGAAATATTTCTTATTGAGTATTAATATTGACGTTGATTTAGTTGTTTTATGATAAATATCGAGTATAACTAAAAAAATTCTTTCATAAATCCATAATTATATTCTTCTTATATGGCTTAGCTTTAACGGATAGAGTTACCTGATACTTGTTAGTTGTTATTGATAGGAGATGACATATATCTCGTAAAATTAATCGAGATGCATGAAAGTTAGTGTGGTCACCCGTCATAATAAAAATAAAATAAATAAAAATCTTCATTCCTTTTAAAATTAAAAAAGAATGCTCAATAGGCCTTTGGAAGGCCAAAGATGAAATTGGTTCCATTACTAAAACCCTTTCTAGTTCTTCTAATCACTTTTGGTTTCACCATTTTCTTTGTGCGACTCATTGAGCCAACAAACCAATCTCCCCCCAAAAATTCTGAGGCCATGGCTAGAAGTTTCATTCTTTGGCTACATGGGTTGGGTGATTCTGGCCCTGCTAATGAACCCATCAAGGGATTGTTCACTTCTCCTCAGTTCAAGAACACAAAATGGTCCTTCCCTTCTGCTCCTTCCAAGCCAGTTACTTGCAACTGTAAGTCAGTATAATTAATGTATTTGGTGTGTTATTACATGTTGTGGATTGTTTTTGTTTCTTTTGATTCTGGTTTGATCACTGTGGAATTGGCATTTTTGGGTTAAATGGTGTTTTCTTAATTGCATAAAGATTCCATTTTTGGCCTACCCCTTGATGTGGTTTGTATGTTTCTGGTTTTGGGTTGTTTCTGTTTCTTTTGGTTCTGGTGTGATCAGTGTGAAATTGACATTTTTGGGCCAAATGGTTAATTGAGATAGCATAAAGATTCCATTTTTGGCCTAGCTCTTGGTGGGATTTGTATGTTACTGGTTGGGTGATTCTGGCACTGGAAATGAACTATCAAGACATTCTTCACTTCTCCTCAGCTCAAGAACACAAAATGGTCCTTCCCTTCTGCTCCCTCCAATCCAGTTACTTGCAACTGTAAGTCAGTATAATTAATGTAGTTATAGTTTTAGGTGGGTTGGTTTGTTTCTTTTGGTTCTGGTGGATCACTGTGGAATTGGCATTTTTGGATCATATGGTATTTACTTATTTACACAAAGATTCCATTTTTGGCCTAGCTTACTGGTTGTGTATTGTATTTGTTTCTATTGGTTCTGTATTGATCACCATGGAAACGGCCTTTTTGGGCCAAATGGGGGCCTAGTGGTCAATGAAGTGGGTGAGAACCAAATATTTCATTCTTGACTACCCTTTGATTGGATTGGTAAGTGGCATGTAATATCTATGGTCACAATTGATTAATAGTAATGTCTATTACATGAGAGTCTTGAATTTGGTTTATAGTTGAGGTTGTATATTGTAATTGTTTCTGCTGGAATTGTTGTTTTAGGGTCAAATGGTATAATAGGATTGCATAAAGGCTTCATTTTGGCCTACCCCTTGATGGGGTTTGTAGGGAGTAAGGCGTAGTTGTTTTTACTGCAAAGAGTCTTGAATTTGGTTTAATGTTGCAGATTCTGTGATAGTATTATCTATCGCACAAGAGTTTTGAATTTTGTTAGTGTTGTAGGTTGTGTATTGTAATTGTTTCTATTAGTTCTGTTGGAGTTTTTGTTTTAGGGTCAAATAGTATAACACAATTGCATAAAGGTTTCTTTTTGGCCTACCCGTTGATGGGGTTTGTAGAGATTGAGGCATTGTTGTTATTTTTATAGTAGTTGGTTTCAGTGTCTAGTGGATGGGATTGCTTACAATGTAGCCTTGGTCCATGTGCTATGGCAGATTGAATCAGAAATGTTGCTCATGTTCGAGGTGTGAATGGTGTTGTTATATATGGCAGGTCCTTATAAGAGAATTTGCAGTACGAGGAGATGAGAGAAGCTGGGTAGACTAGTGTTTCTTCGAATTATGTGCAGCTTCTGTTTCAGTCTTGTTGCTTGGACTCTTCAGAAATGTCAACGGGTGCGTGTCGGATTCTCCAAAAGTAGTGCACTTTTGGAGAATCCGACAGGGGTGTAGCAACATTTTTTGGAGAGTCCAGGCAACATAGGTTTCAGTACTATTTCGTAGTGAGGATCCCAAATAATATTTAAAAAGGACAATATATTCAATGTAAAGTGAAACTTAGCAAATGATGTAGTTTTGTTTTTCCTCAACGAATATGTTGATTCTGGGAAATCAACCCAATGAGTTTCTGGGGAACCTATTAGTTCTTTTCATTTCCCTTGATTTTTCATTCAATTCGGTAAAAAGGGGGAGGGATGTTGTTGGTTTAAGGGGGAAAGTTATCCCTGTGGATAGGGATTTAGCTTTTCGAGTGTGATTTCTCTTGTTAGTGAACCATCTTTAACAGGCAAAGATAAGAAGCTTTAGCTCTTAAAAAATGACTAAGATGAATGCTCAAGACTTCCAAAAAAATACTGCTGAAAATAGCCTTTTGTACACTGAAAGTTATTCAACAACAAAGGCAAACTGATAAAGCTAAGCAATCTTTCCGTGAAGGATATCTTTAGCTAGTAGTGTAGATAATATTGCATCTCATTCTGGACGTATGCAGATATCGTCAAGAAAACATAGGATATGCAGTGTGATTAGTGCACAATTACATATGAAGATGTTAATTACAGCTTCTTAAGGACAAGATTAGCTTGGCGGTGTTCTAGGTGCAATTGACAATGATGTCAATAATATTTTTGAAAAAAACATTCTCCATGAAGTTTATGATGTAGTATCTAAGAATGGTGGAAGCAAGTTCTTAAGAAGAACACAAGATTTTTAATGCCATCTTGGTTACTGAAGTACTATAATGCCAGTCTCACTTTCTTTTTCACCGGACCTTGCTTTTCATTTCCCAGTGAAGGAGACTCAATTCCCCTTCATTGCATGTGGCTCCGCCATTTGTAGCATTGCCCAATTTTTCACTCTAATAGTGGTGATAATAACTAATATCTAAACTCTTTCTGTCTTACTTTACTGCAGATGGTTCTGTCATGCCGTCATGGTTTGACATTCACGAGTTACCAGTGTCAGATGTAAGTTCTTCTCTTTCACCCCTTTCATTCCCAGTTGTCAAAGGTGCACTTAAGCACTAAAGCAAGGCCCAAAACGTGTTGAGTGCTTCGCCTCACTTAATGTGTGCTTCAGTGTGGTCATCAATGTTCTAAGACCTACTTTTCCTTGCCAATGAGAAGCCTCTTCTGAAGAGGCCACACTAAACAATTGATATTTCACTTTATCATATATTTTTTTCAATTTCTTTGTTCATATATTTGTTATTCATGCTTATAATTATTATTAATCTTGGACGAAACATATATATTTATACTTTTTTCTCTCTTTGGACTTTTTTTCATTAAGCCTATGCTTTATTTGTGCTTAAAGCCCCAACAGACCTTAGAGCTTTTTTGTGCTTTTTGCTTTTGATTCTTTCATATCTCTTTTCATCCTTTCTTTTCTCAACTTCTCCATGTAATCTTGCCCAGCTGCATTATTGGCAAGGATAACACTTAGATATCCAAGATAGAACTTTATTATATGGAATACTTTTTCCACTTAACGTATATGCAGTAAACAATAACATGTCTCATAGAAGTCATATGTGACACCAGCATGTCATTGAATATTTTGATATATGCCAAAATTAGCCTTTCTTATCTCCATCAAAATTCTCTGCTTATGTTGTCCAAGAATTTCAGAAACAAAGACACAGTTGTACTTGCGCTTATTGATATTGTCTCCTTATAACTTAATGTTTAATACCTTGTATCAGAGTTCGCCAAAAGATGAGAGTGATTTGCTCAAAGCAGTTAAGAATGTTCATGCAATGATCGACAAAGAGATCGAAGCTGGCACTAATCCTAATAACGTTTTTGTATGCGGATTTAGTCAAGGAGGTCTCTCTTTCACTCTCAGTTGCAAGTTTGTGCATTGCTATTAAATAATGGAACTCACGAATTATACTTAAAATCTTAATTTTGTAGGTGCTTTGACGTTAGCAAGTGTTCTTCTTTACCCAAAAACTCTTGGAGGAGGTGCCGTGTTTAGCGGATGGGTCCCCTTTAATGCTTCTATATTAGAGCAACAAACTTCTGAAGCTAAAAAGGTAGTTGTCTGATACTAACTTCTATAATTTTCTAGAAGTTGTTTTTCAAAGTTGGCATTTGTTATTCTTTTCCTTAAGTTGGTTGCTGTGACGGTATCTTCAGTCTGTACAAACAATTAAGACTTTCTTATTACTCCCGCCTTCCTAATTTAAACTCCGTGCGCAGTCAAACTAAGACACTTGAATTGGGACGGAGGGAGTATGATCCCTGATCTGCTAATTGTTTCACTACTTAGGATGTATATATGAACACTATGATAAATAAACTCTATTAAGTATAAACTATTGTGACGTCAAACCGCACCAGGAAAAAAATACTAGGTGATTTCTTTCCATTAGCTTAAGGTTGGTGGACATAGTTATCTGCTTTCTGTGTTGGTGGGAGGTAGCCGGTACCCATGGTACTAGTCGAGGTGCTGCAAGCTGGGCTGAATACCACTATTGTTAAAAAAAAAATTTGTATGGTAGTGGCATTGAAAGACATGTTAATTCCAAAAGTTATTTTCTACTAGCCAAGAAATCCCCGAGGGCTATCTGTTGCATGATTCAAAACTCGGTGGATAATTTGTCTGCCCCTCTATCATTCTCCACTTAAATTCCAGGCATTTGTCTGTGGTAGGATTTGAATCGGGACATGTTCCTCTTACCACTTGATTTGTGTTTCTTGATTAGTTTTCATGTCTTATAGTATCTAATATCAAAACTCTTTCGAGCAGACCCCTATTCTATGGTCTCATGGTATGGCTGATAAGACCGTACTGTTTGAAGCCGGACAAGCAGGGCCGCCTTTCCTGGAACGAGCTGGTATGACTTGCGAATTCAAGGTAATCACTCGTGTCTCTCAAATCGTTCATCTTTACTTTGTTTTTTTCACAAACGTATCACCAATAATCCATTGTTGTCTACCATATCCGTTAGGCTTACCCTCGTCTTGCTCATTCGATAAACAACGAGGAGTTGAAGAACTTGGAATCATGGATCAAGATTCGTCTTCAGAGCAACTCCTAAAGATCCACTCGATATTCGATTCAAAATTCATTCTAGCAAACTCCTCCTGAATTCTCAAAACTTGTTGCTTAATTGTTTGTGTGGTGAGCTTGCTTTAAATATTACTACAAATTTGTAGCAAAGAGAGTTTGTATTCTACTGTATTTTCTTCTCAATTAACCACTGTAATAGTTATGATATATTGGACAAATAGTTGAAATGCTGTGAAATTTTTCGAAAAAAAATAAAATTGTTGGCTTATAGTTGAGATAAATGAGTTTTAACTTCTATCCATTGACATCCCGGTGCATTAAGTATCATGCATTTACTTAAGATCCGGGAAAGGTCGCACCCCAAATGGTGTAATATAGGCAACCTACTCTGTGCAAGCACTAGTGCTTCTTTCAAAGCTTGAATGCGTGAATTATAGATCACACGGAAATAACTTTACCCTTGTTTCAAGGTTGTCCTTTTTAACTTCGTTAATTATGCCTGTTGAACCAAACATGACACTGAAAATTACATACATTATGTTATAGCGAACAAATATATCAATGTAATTATTTGGCTGTTTAGTAATTATACCGCACTTCTAAACAGGCTCTACACAAACATAATTCATTGTAATTTTACAAAGTCGAATCTGAACAGGATAGAGTGTATTGAAACATAAGAAACAATCGTAACACAATTTTAAAAGAAATTGTAAACATAGATAAGTCAAATATGTCAGACTATATTTTGAAAAATGATACTCATAATACTAAGTTTTAGTTACCATAATTACTAATTATGACCTATGATTGTATGTGAAAAAATAGTGGATTTGGCACCGAACATGAAAAAGAGAAAATCATTGCTTCACTTTTGAGTATAATAGAATGGATGGTACATCTCACCTCTTAATCAAATATTTCACGTTCAAGCGTATTAATGAAAAAGAAAAACTCAAATAAATTCATTATATGTGAAAAGTTATTCTTATCGGTTAAGTTTTCAAATTAAGGAATTAAATTCGAAATTTCTAATTAAAGCATGCTTATAATTTTACTTGTGATTGAATCTTATCAACAAAATTCTTCCAAAATTATATAAGTAATAACTCAAATTATTCATAGTACATCCAAAAGCTTTAGAATTTGCCAAAAAATAATAATGTAGTTTTTACTAAAAATAACCCAAGTCCTCCTCTTATTCCCCCTTACTATAATGACCAGTGGCGGATCTATGAAGAGGTGTGGGGGTGCCACGCCACCCCTGAACTTCGACGAAAACTCTATATATACATAGGTATATATATATATATATAATATTTATATAAATATAAAGCGTGCCACCCATAGAACAAAATTGGCTTGTTGTGCCATGGTAGGAGGGTAACTTTAGAAGGCTGATGTTGCGGGTTCGAATCCCATTTGTACCTTTTTTTTGAGAAATTTACTGCATACGTTGTTTAAGAAAAAAAAAGGCTCCAAACACGTTTTTTTTTAAGGAAAAACAGCTGGCACAATTTTTATTTTTATTTTTTTATAATTGTTATTGACTTAAATTAAATTAATTACATTATTACTCCTTTGACTTTTCTTTTATTTGATTAAATACTCAATAAAAGTGTAATATCTTATTATTTACATTTTATTGATTGATTTATGATATATATCGAAAAGACGAATAATTTAATTAAATATAAAATTAATTTAATCGATAAATCTATTTGGCACCCACGGACTCTAAATCCTAGATCCGCCACTGATAATGACACAACAATTGCCATATATTTATTGATAAAAGTGGTACAAATATTTTTTAGACTTTAACTATGTGGTCCAATTTTCTATCTAGTGTTTAATCCCTTTGCTTCAATTAACAATTTTCCCATTTCTAAATTGAGTATAAAAATTGAAGCAGATAAGTTTTGACATTTTTTTCTTGTAAATACTTATGTGTATATGCTACCAATTAATATGTTAATCTTAATAATTAAAAATTAGGGTGAAAATATTTTTAATTTTAATTCTTTTTGGTGAATGCGCATTATGAAAGACACATATTTAGATATAAACATTCGATATGAACTGAGAATGTTTTGGAAACAGTTTCTCTACTTTATAAAGGACAAAAATAAGATGTGTACATGTTATTTCTCTCTATACTCCATTTGTAGAATTACACTGAAAATATTGTTTATTGTTATATAAACATTCGATCCAAATAAACTCTTACCAATTTTACATTGAATCATATTTCTTAAGAATGCATTCTGTCATAGATTTTTCCATCAGATTTTAAAACTTCATCTTCAAATATTTGTTTGGTCATAATATTCAAACTTTTTTTGTTGTAAAATTTAGCTCTTAGATTTATTTTCTAGTAAAAATGCATCCCTTCATTGGGAAGTGAGAGAAAAGAGAGGTTAAATTCTGCAAAAAGAAGATTTGATCATTAGATTCTGTAACAAGTAGGGTCCAACCCATACCACTATTGACCAATCAAAATTAACCAAATAACCAATCAAAATTCTTTAAAATTGTTGCCCTAAACTCTTTAAAAAAAAAAAAATACTCCCCATAGGGTTACAAGTTGCAACCACCCCCACCCAGACCACATACCCTACCACCCTAAAAAAAAACTCTTTGCTCTATTTTATAGTGAAACATTACCTAAGTGGCTATATAAATTAAAGGATAATGCTAAATGATCAGAAAATTTGGTTAGAAATTTAAAAAATTATAATATCTTGTTCATTTTAAAATAAACTGATCTTTTTTCCATTTTTTAGTTAAAATATATTAAAGTTAAAAGGGTAAAAATGTTCAAAAAGGTAAAATAACATAGGTAAAATACCATTCTGGCCAAAATTTTCTGGCCAAAAGGATTTTTCCTAAATTAAATACTAATATGTTACTCTCTCCATTTTAATGTAAATGATTTTAGTTAATTAGGTGCAAAATTTAACAAAATAATTTTTTTTTAAAAAGTTTATGATTTTAAATCTAAAATACATGTATTGATTTTTAATATTAGTCTCTTAAATATTTCATGTGAAATATTTAAATTACAAAATTGTTAAATTAGAGAAGAAACATTCTTCCGAGAACAAACTAAAAAAAAAACAAGACAAATAAACTGAACAGAATTAGAAGTTTGTTGACAAATTTATAACGAAAAAAGGGGTCAAAATTTCGTCTAATATATTGAAAATAACTAAAATTCGTCTTTATTTCATATATTTTTCGAAAAACATCTCTCTACCTCCACGAGATACATGTAAAATTTATGTACACTCTAACCTCTTCAGACTCAATTTTGTGAAATTTTACTAAATATGTTATTGTTGTATTCTAAACGTGAGTTTTTTTGAATATTAATATATATTTTGGTTTATCGATATATGGCTACAACTACTACTATATCTTATGTTTCATTTACTCGATCCCTATATTAAAAACAAATATTTCATTTTACTTATTCATTTTAATAAATTAAAAGAGTTTTATCAACTTAATATCAAATAACTATATATTATATATATATATTTTTTACTAAGCCCCCCAAAAAATAATGTCATCAATTTCTATGCCCTATTTGCTCTTACCAAAAACTCTTCAAAGTCCCCACAAGCCACAAACCCTCATTCTCTCTTCTCTTCTTCTCTACACCACCCACCCTACCTAACTACCCCACCTTCAAAACTCTCAAAAAAAATCCTCCATTTTTTTTTTCCATTATCAAAAAACTATGAAGAAACTTTACAGAAAAGGCACAGTTCATCCATCTCCTCCTTTAATTTCTGACCAACTTTCATTCTTACCAGTTGCTATTCTCACTCTTGCTGCAGCTTTATCTCAAGAAGACAAAGAAGTCTTAGCTTATCTCATTTCTTGCTCTTCCGGTGACTTTTCCGGTAATCGGAGAACTACCCACAAGTCTAACACCTCAAACCCACCTCCTCCAACTTCAAACCCTGTCTCCGGCGACTTTTCCGGCGAACTTTCCGGCGACTTTTCCGGTAATCGGAGAAATACCCACTTCAAGTCAGCTACACCCAACGCAGGTTCTGAAAAGGCCGGTGGTGGTACTGGTTCGAAAAGTTTTTCTGCCGCCGTACACGGCGGCGTTTATGGCGGTGCTGACCATTTGAGCTCATTTAACTGCTATTGTTTCAGCTGCTATATGAGTTATTGGGTAAAATGGGATTCTTCACCAAATCGACAGCTTATTCATGAAATTCTTGATGCTTATGAAGATGGGTTGCAGAACAAAAAGGAAAAGAGTAAAAAAGAACGAAGAAACAAAAACGGGTCATCTCTGAAGCAAAACGGGTCTTCTTTGAAACAAAACGGGTCATCTAATGGTGATGTTGGGTCTTCTGCTGAGCTGAAAAAATCATCATCTGAGTTATCTTTGAACAAAAATGGGTCCGGGTCAGTGTCTGGATTCGGGTCGGGTCAGACTGACCCTGTTGAGGAAACTTCCGGCGCCGGCGGCGGTTATGAAGAAGAATCCGGTGGAGTTGAAAAGGGCTCTGTGAGAAAGTTTGTGAGTTTTCTTGGTGAAAGGATTTGGAGTGTTTGGACCTAAAAAGAAAAAAAAATATTTTTTTGGAATTAATTTTCAAGAAAATATTTGAGGTTGGTTTATTTTTAATTTTTTTTCTATCTCCATTTCCACTTTAATCATCTCATAATAGTTCTTTTTTGAATTTCTGGTCTGTAAAATACCCTTTTACTTCACAATGTAAAATATTGGGTAGTAATTTTGAATGATCACCTTCATTGGTTTTTTCTTATTTTTCACATTTTGTATATATCTTTGATGTTAAATGTTGCTTATGTAGTTATGGTGTAGTTTAGGTTAAAAAATAATAATTTTTAGTGAAGTAATTCCAAGAAATATTTAGGTTCATCTTTTTTGACCAAATGTAAAATACCATATAGTTGATAATGTGAAATATTAATAGATTGAATGAACATCTTCATTTTGGTTAATTTTAATTATGGTTAATGGTTTCTTGGATATTTATTGATTGTTGTATTAGCATTTCTAGTAATTATTTTGTAAATGGTAACTTTTACAATAGGTTTAATACACATAAATTAGTGTTTAAACTTATCGATAAGTTTTATTTAGACATTTTAATTAAGTCGTGGTCTTGTTGAGTGTTTGAACAAGAATTAAGCGTTGTTAGATATTTTTGGTCTAAATCATAATATATATTGAGGTTACTATCTATAATTAAAAGAGTCAAGTGATTAACTTATTTACGTAATGGTACATAATAAAAAAAAATCTAAAAAAAAGAAAGATAAAATAGGGTTATAGGAAGGAAATATGAGGAGTATAATTTAAAGAGTTAAAGTGGTTAACTTGTATTTTTGTAATAGACTTTTTGGGGATATGGGACAGAAAAATGAGGGAGGAGATTGAATCGAACCCTCATAAAAAGTCTAAATAATTAATTGAACTTCTAAGATCTTTATGTGATGAACACTTAAAAAACAAGAAAAAAAATCTTTTTATGAAAAGAATTGAACAGAAGGTATTTAATAAGAAGTTTTGCATAGATGCTTAATCGAAACAAATTATTAAAATCTTTTTGAATGAAATTTACATATGGATTTAAACCTTTATAATAATATGTGCATTTATAGAATTTTTAGGTCATCCATGGACGGTTTGAAATTAATAAAAAAAGGTGAACATATTTGAATTTCTTTCTTGGATATAGAGAAAGGTGGAAACTTTTTCTTGGCCCAAAGAAAATAACAGTAATTTTTGTAAAATAATTTTTGTGCAATAATATTCAAAACTTTATACTATTTTTGTTTCTTTTTATATTTCATTTGGCTCGAGGAAACAAAGTACGATTCTTTTCAAAATTTTGTCACATTATTAGGAATGACTCAGACACTCATGTTTCTGGTCCTTTTTGTGTGCCTTATTCAATTTTTTTTTTTTAATAATGCACTAGTCAATTTGTTTTAATTTTGATGGCTAGAGTTACACGATATTTGTGTTGATAGAAAAATGACATATATCTCGTAACATTAATAAGGTATATGCAAACTTTATTCTTATCTTATAGACCTAACTATCAACATATAAAAATAAAAAGATTGTTTCTAAAAAACTCTCGATTCAAAGCTAATATAAACATCATTATGATTATTAAGAAAAAAAGCGTAGAAAACAAAACATACTAGTTGATATTTTTTCCACAAGTTCAAGTATTTATGGATAAAGTCGTTTGATACTCATATTAGGAAGAGATAATAAATATTTTGTGAAATTATTTAGGTGTCACCGTTTGATTCGGACATCACAATTATATCCTTGTATAAAAAAAAGGTATAATATAATAATAGTACCAAGTGTTAATGTGGGTTTGGTAATACTAACACTACCAACTTTGATTGAATATTTTGGTTGTCTATAGTAAGTTTGGTGTGATAAATGAACATAAAAAAAAACAAGCTTCAATAAATCCAATTAATAGAACTTTCATTATCTTGATGTGATATAGTTATCTAATATTTCAATCTAGATATCTAACTATTTAATATTTTCTTTGTTTCAATTTATGTGGTATTTTTTGGATTTTCAGATTCAAACAAGTCCTTTTTTAACTCAGTATTTTTTCATATATCTTTTAAATATCTTGAATTATCAATTATTGTGATTTGTATTACTTTTTATGTAGTTTTCAAATATATAAATTTTATTTCAAAAAATATAAAATTTTCATGTCAGAATTTACAATTGAAAATATATGTCTAACTTTTAAAATTTAAATTATGCCATGTAAATTGAGGCAGAAGAAATACTATATGCAATTTGGCATTATCATAGTTTTAGTATATTCCTAATGACACTTGGGAAAAAGAAAATGATAATTGTCTCAATCTAATCCTTGAAATAATCTCAGTATTTCTTGTTAATCTTCAATTAGGATTGAGAATCTTATTAGTTGAAACCTATTTGCAAGTTGACTTATTTGTAGAATATTTCCCCCCTCTTTACCAAGTAAAAGACAAATTAATATTAATGAATCGTAAAATATAGACAAAAATAGTTAAACTTCAATTATATGTATATTCGTGTATGAAGTTAGGTGTTCTTTAAATTTCATCGTCACATGTCTAATTTTGAAATTGATAGACTTGTTGAATTTTACAAACTACTAATATGATGTAAATGATGGTCCCGAAATTAGATATTTATGCATTTAGAATGAACATTTTTCTGTTCTAACAGACTTATCTGTGTGCAACATAAATCTAAATCAATTGTCGTCACGATAAATATATAAAAAAAGATTAATACCCAAGATCTTCTTAGCCAATTTTCTTCATATTTTTTTTTCTAATGCCTCTTAAAATAATTCTTAGTTCTAAATAAATTTACAATGATTATTTACATTTTACTTGCTAGAGTTCACATATTTATTTTTTCTTCCAAAAAATTTCTCTTTATTTTTATTTTGTGAAAAAATGATGTCAACAAAGCATTAACAAGGTGGGCAAATTAAAGTTAACATGAATTAAAGCTAAAATATAAAGCACTAAGACACTTAATTCCAAAATTGCCTTTTAAATATTCTTCTTTTTTGAGTCTTAGCCTAGGGGAATTTGTTCTTTCCTTTTTACATAATTATTTAAATTCCAAGTAAGCTTTCTTTTTATTGTGTTTATACCGTCTTCTTCTTTTTGGGTAAAAATATCTTTGATTTAGTTATATTTAAATTTAGACACGCACATCACATGTTTAAATTCCAATGTGTGGTTAAAAATCAAATATTTGAATTAAGAGGGTAAAAGGGAATTATTATTCATCAAATTTTAAATCGTGCATTCGTAATTTTATAAGAAAATCTTGGAAAATAATTTTAAATTGTGCACTTGCAATGTCTAATCTATTTTTTTGTGTTAATACATCTTTTAGTTATGCAGTTTTTAGGATTTGATGCGATTTTTTTGGATGTCTTACTTTAATTTCTCTTACTAGAATTTAAAATTTTTATAAGGATGTATTTTATATTACTAGCGTATAATCACGTTAGAGTTTATTAATAATTGAACACTTAAAAACAAATATTATATTAAGTCTCATTTCTCACGGCTTATTCTAATTAAATTAATTATTGCATTACGTAAGAGCAATAATATACTAATTCTTACTGCTAAAAGTTGTGATGAAGTGGTATAATTTCTCCTTTAGTAAATTCGAGATTTTGGATTTAATCCTGAATATGAAATCTTCTTTGATAGGAAGCGATTTACCCTAAGTGAAATTTTTCAGTACTAATTCAAATTAGTTGAGTCCTCAAATACATACCGAATACCAAATAGAACACCAAATTACTAAATTGAGAGTTAAAACTCTTAAAATTTTGAAATGAAGTCAAACAATGAACTAAACAAGAATTAATATTGTTTAATAAATGTTTAGTTTGATTTGGACTTATTATACTTTTATAATTAAGCATCATTTCTGAATTGATCATGCCTGCTTTTATATTAAAAAAGAAGAAAAAATCAACTCATTTATGTTGGCTAAAGTAAGCTTAATAGATATTTTTAATATGATATGATATCGTTCTCAAATTAAGTTCCACATCATCCATTATCAAGATTTTATGGGCATATCTATTATTAATTGTGTTTCACTCGTATTATCCGAAGATAATGCTTCGCTTTACGTATATACATTTTAAATTACGTATAAAGATAGTACATTAGTCCGCAGAAGAATAGAACAACTTTGGTTTGGAGGGTGGTTATCCACACGGATGACCCGGGATCGATCCCCCCTCAATGTCTTCTGAGTCGAGCCTGTCGCATAGGGCTTGCCTAGTGCGGTTTACATCCCCTGTGTGGTTTGCAGGCTATTACACAGTGGGGGGTTTACCCAGTGCGCACAAAGTGCTCACCACAGAGTGCTCACCCGAAGGGCAGAGGCTGTGGCAGAGGTTGTAGCGGCTGCGGGTTATCCTGGGGTTCCAAAAAAAAGAATAGAACAACTTAGCAGAGCCTTATGCCATCATTTTGTTGTCTCCATACTTATCTAATCAATATTTATTAACTCTAATATTAGTTGTTTGATCATGTCCGCTAAACACATGTTCTTAATCTTGTGTGATGTTATTCATATTGGGCGAATTTTGAATTCGCCTCTAAATAACATAAACAAAGAGAAAAAAACAAAAAGAAATTATTCATGTGTATCATGTACCATAACATAGTGTGTGGGGTAATATATTTATGAGAAAAATAACATAATGGGTCCAAATAACACAACTTTATATGTTACAATAATATTCCAAATTAGATTAATCCAATTTAGAGTTTTGTAACTTTGTCACCACAATCACTTGACAAGATCTTATCTTATTGAGTTAAACCAAGAAAAATAAATAGGTAAATTAATAATTGTCACCATATCCAATAATATACTGCATGGAAGGAATCGTTATATGTTGTGACGGACCCAATTTTTTTATTAAATAGATTTTAAATATAAAGAAATATATATACACAGAAAAAATAAATAAAATTTAATATCTATTATATATAATTTTAAAAAATTAACTTCATATATATAATTTTCTAATAGCTATGCCTTTGACCATATTAGAAAATTATACTATTGTGGGAAGCGTATATTATAATTTATAATAGCTAAAACAACAAAAGCAAACATCAAATTCTTTAAAGGCTTCGTTTATCGTAGCATAACATTATTTAAAACGATCATGAAAGAAATATGTGGTGAAATTAAAAAAGGTTCCGAATTGATTAAATTCTAAAACAAAAGTCATCATCCTAATCATAAAGAACGTTTTATTTCTAAAGTAAAACTTCTTGACAGAAATTCAAATTAATTAATCGATCTTCAAAATAAATAACGAACCTCAAAAATTTCCTTTACTAAAAAAAGAATTTGATTTGGTCAAATGCAAGTTCTTCAAATAGAGACAAACCTGTAGTTGATCAACTAACATTTTTGGGATGTTATTTTGCCACCTTTGAATTTATGATGATTACGATTGTTAACTTTTTCTCAAAATCTGCCTGACGAATTTGACTAATTTTTTTTTTTTTGGAATTCCAAAAAAGATTAAAAAATATATAATATCATAACTTAAAATTATAATAAATTTATTATTAATCTTAAAAATCTTAAAAATCAAACTCATAAAATTTAACACCAGAATTCACTTACGATAATACCATTGTTATTTAGACTGATGAAGTATGGTTGACGATGGAGATAACATTTTAGTCGAATTTATACCACTTGACTGAATGTTTAGCAGACTTTTATTACCGATCATGAATAAGTACAGGTAGGGGTGTACATGGCCGGGTTGGTTCGGGTTTTTCAAATATCAAACCAAACCATTTGTGTCGGATTTTTAAATTTATAAACCAAACCAATAAAACTCGGGTTTTTCAACCTCGGGTTTTTTCGGGTTTTCGGTTTTTGGGGTTTTTCCGGTAAAGTATTCATACAAACATATAATTTACTTGTACTTCAAATATTTCTTTAATCCTACCAAAATATAACTACCTAAGATGTTTCTTAAAAATATAACACAATATGATATGATTAATGACACTAAAATATCCAACAAAAATAATAATAATGAAATCGCGTAAAACAAATATTGCAAATTAACAAGTCATAATAAAAATTATCATAATTTAAAAGTACTAAATCATGCTAAA
>JAJOOR010012806.1:0-36329 GCA_036250505.1 Solanum acaule
GTGAGGGTGGGGTAAAAAAATTGAAGTTAAAAACATTTTTTAAAAACAAGTTTTAAATTTATTTTTTGGGGGGGAGGGGGGATGGTTGAGGGGGTGGTTTGAGGTTAGGAACAAATTAAATTGATTTTTTCAACAAAAAAAAATTGTAATTTGAAGTTGGAAGAAAGTTTTGGAAAATGTTTTCCGTAAGTTTTGAAGGAAAGTCATTTTCCTTAAATTTGAGGAAAATGAGTTGATTTGAAAAATATTTTCCAAAACATTTAACCCAACCAAACATGAGAAAATTGGAAAACATATCATACCAAACACACCCTTAAACTTGTAGAAAACTGAATAAGTAGACACACATATCCTACATGGTATAATGCATGTAGGACACCATGTAGGACGAATGTGTCTATTTGTTCAATTTTATTCAAATTTAAGTGTTTATTTGTCGACTGAAGTCAAGTTATGAGTCATGTTTATGTATTATGCCTAATATAGACAACATATCGTACGGACTTGACCTAAGATGTTGAGTAAAAAATGTGCAATTGACCCAATTTTTCAAAAATCAATCAGCAAATTACGCCACAATTGCCAAAGCAAATAACTCAATAAATTCCATGCTCTTTCAAATTAAGGCAAAGGTTTCTAATTCACACAATGTGCAACTGCAACATTCTTTACTTAGTACTACTACTTTGCAGCTTTTCTCTAAGATGCAACGCGGTGCAGAGTGACATCGATTGCTTGATATCCATAAAACAATCGTTGGAAGACCCTTTAAATTTATTGAATTCAACGTGGAAGTTCGATAATCAGACAGAAGGTTTTATATGCAAATTTGCAGGAATACAATGCTGGCATCCTGATGAGACTAAAGTTTTATCCATTACTCTTTCAAACATGGGAATAATAGGTACGTTTCCGCGAGGCATACAAAATTTCTCTTCTTTAACTTCTCTTGATCTTTCAAGCAATGAGCTATATGGAACCATCCCTTTGGATGTATCAATATTAATTGGATATGTTGTAGATGTTGATCTCTCGAGTAATCAATTCTCAGGCGCGATCCCAAGTAACATTGCAAATTGTTCTTTTCTTAATGTCCTCAAATTAGACAACAATAAACTAGAAGGTCTAATCCCACCTGAAATTTGCTCCTTATGTCGACTCAAGACGCAGGGGCGGCTCAACGCAATCGGAGGCCTAAAGCGAAATTTCAACTAGAGGCCTAAAATCTAAATAAACTTCATATGCATTAATTTTTTTTTAAAAAAAAACTTACATTTTTAAATGCAAAGTATACTTAATATTTTTTTTTTATAAATGATTTATTCGATTGCTTTTACAATTATTAGCTTTAGATAAGATTTTATCAATTCAACGTTGAAAAACATTTTTTACTCGGGCAATTATTATATGAATTGTTAACATAGAATTTGATTCAACAAGTTGATAATTTTGTATACCCCACATTTTACTATGCTTGTTGTAATGCTTGAAAATCTAAGAAGAAATAGAAAAAGAATTTACAATTTATTCAACACTTTTCGACTATTGATTCATATTTTTGATAGAATATTACTCTAACTTATCAAAAATTTAAAGAAGAGAGTGTAAAAGGAGTTAAAAGAATAAAATAATGTGAATATTAGTGTAGTGAGTGTAAGAAAATAAAATATTTTTTCTTGATTTCTTCTATTTAAATGGGATTAAAGAGAATAAAATATATATATATATATTTTAAAATATATATATTATCATAAATAATCAATCTTTTCTATAAAAAATTAACACATAATTTATTATTGGTAAAAAATTGAGGCCCCCTAAAATTGGGGGCCTAAGCCCAATGCCTTATTCAAATAAGCATAGAGCCGGCCCTGGACTCACAAGACGTTTAATGTTGCCAACAACATGTTGACAGGGCCAGTGCCAAATTTTGTCAATGCCACTTTTCCAGCTGAATGTTATGCAAATAATCCAGGACTTTGTGGTAATCCTTTGGAATTATGTGTAACAGAACGCGCACTGTACCTTTATAATATTTTTATTAAAGGTTTTGTGACGGGTTGGTCATTTTCGACTTTACTTGGTATATATCTTTTTTTCTTTAGTTTACCTAATGTAAAGAAGATGTTTCTATGGATCAAGAAGAGAACAAAGTTAATGATGATTGATGGAAATGAACGAGAAGAAGTAAACAACAACCCAAAGGTAACTATTTTGCTTGCTTTCAACCGTATTTTTCCTTCTTTAAGAACACCCCACCCCGTAAATAAAGTACACCATTCGTTCCAATTTATGTGACAGTAACTCCATTTCACATAGAATTGCAAACGGTAGCTTCCTAAATTTGGTTTTTTTTTTTTTAAACTCACACTTGTAATTTTACTCTTAGTGACAAGCTTTTATAGCCAAACAAGTGTTATGACATGTTTAAGACTACAAGTTTTCTAGAAAATTGTGCCCAATCAAACTATTTCAGAAAAATTGGAGAAATAAAATGTGCTAAAGGTAGATATGTTCTTTTCCTCAGATTTTAGAACTGGAGAAGATTGTTACAAGAATGAGTTTTATGGAACTATCAAAAGCGACTTTGAATTTCAGCCAAGACAATGAAATCGGCAATGGAATGCTTGGGAAAGTTTACAAAGCACTGGTCCCAAATGGATGGACTGTTGCCATAAAGAGGTTCCAAAGTTCTGAGAATTTGGAGGAAGAGTTTGTCTCTGAGATCACAACTCTAGGTAGTCTGAGGCATCCGAATTTGGTGCCTCTAATCGGTTTTTGTTCTGAGAGGGACGAGCGACTTCTGGTTTACAAATACATTCCTAATGGAAACTTACACAAGTGGCTGCATTCAACCGAAGACAAGGCAAGACTCTTGGACTTTGCTCTAAGGGTTAAAATTGTTATTGGTGTTGCGAAAGCCCTGGCTTGGCTTCATGATGGTGGAAATTTCCATGTTGTGCATAGTAACATTAGCACAAAATGTATCTTGCTCGATGAAAATTTCAATCCCAAGTTATCCAATTTTTGGGAGGCAACACTTGCAAAAACAAATGTCATAGATTCAAATTTGAGTCTATTGCCAATAGTCGAGTCTTTACTTTACGACATACAAAAAAGATGTCTATCAATTCGGGGTTGTGCTTCTCGAGCTTTTAACGAGAAAAGAATCTTACCAATTGAGCTGCTTGAGTCTAAATTTATCCAGCAGCTCATTTGCCAGTCCTCTTGATGTGGATACACTATTGTTAGGCCAAGGGTTTTATAATATGGTATTGCAGCTACTTGAACTTGCAAGTGATTGCATGAAATTCATTCCAGATCAAAGGCCAACGATGCAACAAGTGTATCAGACTGTTGCTGCGATTGCTCAAGTCCATGACCAAACAGGGGATCCTGAAATAAAGTTGCACTTGTACTAGAAGCAGGGGTGGAGCCACCATAGGCACGAGTAGCTTTCGCTCAAACCATGTATTTTGTGTTGAATAACCATTTTGTATGTATAAATAATCTATCCAGACTCATGTGGTACAAATTCTGGCTCCGCCTCTGACTAGAATCATCAGCTTCAAACCCTGTTTTCTATGGTTTCTTCGTTTAGCAAGAAATGTATCTCTTCCTGAATTGTCATTTTCTAGATAGCAATAACTACAAAACAATCACAAGCTAGTTGGGTCGACTATATCTGTATCATCATTATTACTATCACAAATTCTCCGTTCTGAAAAACAATACTCCATGTGGATATGGTCATTGTACACACAAAGTTTTGCTTTATCTTATGATTGAATTAAAGATCAAAGGACAATTGAAATAGGACAAAAAATAGTTTACAAATGAAGATTATTATTATATTTAGTGAGAACTATGATTTAAAAAAGTTAACCAAAAAAAACTTGTGAAGTCTCGTCAAATCTAAAAAACTGAACTTGAACATTTGAAATAGGACAAAAATTAGTAGAAACTACATTGGGCATTCAAAATAGACCAAAAATAACAGAAAACCACAAAAATTGAACCTCTGAAAATTTGTTAACATTAATTTTTTTTTTCGATTTACGTGAAATCAATTAATCTGAGTTCATTAAATACTCTCTCTATCCCTAATTACTTGTCCATTTTTTCTTTTATAGTTGTCCCTAATTACTTATCCATTTTGACAAATCAAGAAAGGACAAATTCGTTTTAACTATTATACCCTCAATTAAATGGCTAATTATTTTTTTAAATGTAGAACTTTTCATTCACTTAATAATTAATAGGAGTAAAATGGTAAACTCACTATGTCATTAATTATTTTTTTAATAGGTGTGTCAATTCAAAAGTTGACAAGTAATTAGAGACAGAGGGAATAAGTAACAAAGATTAAAAAATATTCTCTTTTCACAAACTATAAGAATCGAAACTTATTTAGAGAATATATTAAACCTACCCAAACATAATTATGGAACCATTCTTGATGGAAAACAACTAAATGCACAATGTCCCCTTAAGGAAATTATTCTCCTCTAGTATCCGAAGTATAGAGGAATAGATCCCCTCATGACAGAACGACTATATTCACAATTGTATTGATACAAAAACAATGGTGTCAGTGAGCCACTCAACAGGAACAAAGTATATGAATATTTAATTGTGCAGAAGAAGAAGTTCAGAATTTTCGTTGTTTTAAAATGAGAGGAAATCTCTCTATTTATAGACAACAAATGGTAGTGTGAACAAATGCTTATTATGCCTTATCGAAAATGTCACAACTCTTTGGAAAAGTTACAACCCTTTGGAAAGGTCACAACCTTTCATAAAAGTCATAACTTTTCATAAAAGTCGAAACTCTTCATAAAAGTCGCTACTTTTCATAAAAGTCACTACTTTTCATGAAAATCACAACTCTTCATATTTCATTCACACCTTTTAAATCCAACAACGTGTACTTCAATATCGATTCAAAGCTCTAATAAATGAAATTGACTAAAATCTATATTGTAACACCCCTAGATAAAAAAAATGATTAATTCAAATCACCAAAGGTAAAGTAAGATTATTGAGAAATGATAGACTAATGCATGCAACAATGCAAGTATACATAGGATTAAGTTTGGTCTAGTGTTCCTATCTGACGATCAGTTGCTTAAGTAAGTTCAAAGGGGGGCTCATATTTATATATATGGAAGATAGGCTTAATTTGTAAGATGGTATTGACGGTTGTGAAGGTTTTTGAGAGGAGGAGAAGGCTGGTTTTGAAAATAAATAAATTAAAAGGGAATCCTGATGAAGTTCAAAATATTTACAACTTGCAGTAAAATTGAGAATCTATCTATACTTCATATTGAATATGAGCAATTAATTTATTGTGTAGTTATCTATGTCTTTGGAATTAAAAGAGGCTCCAGTCTAGTCATATTCTTCTATAGGTCATCCGACACAACATCCTTGAAGTCATGTTAAAAGTTTATTAATTTTTATCTTCTTTTCCTGGTTCACTTCGCACATCAATGTGCGATAAGATTTTTAAGGTCTTTATGTCCTTACAATGGCATACCAAGTTTGATTTTTTTCTTCTTCAAGAGATGGTAGTACAAATTGTACCTTCAACAATTTATCTGTACTAACAAATACTTATATAACAATAACTTTGTAGAAACATAAACAATAAATTTTAAAGCATGTACTCAAAAATAGCAATTAATAACATAAGCATAAATTAATGACTGTAAAAAACATACCAAGATCTGTAACAATAGAATGAAACATAGAGGAAAAAATTGAGTCCACTGAATACACAATGTCCCCCTTAAGGAAATTATTCACCTCTAGTACCCGAGGTTTAAAGGAATTGAGCCTCTCAGGATAGAATGGTTTTATTCACCAGTGTATTGATATAAAAACAATGTGTCAGTGAGCCACTCAACAGGAGCAAAGTATATGAACATTTAATTGTGCAGAAGAAGAAGAAGAAGAAGTTCAGAACTTTCGTTGTTTTAAAATGAGAGAAAATTCTTCTATTTATAGACAACAAATGTTAGTGTGAACAAATGTTTATTGTGCCTTATCGGAAAGGTCACAACTCTTTGGAAAAGTTACAATCCTTTGGAAAGGTCACAACCTTTCATAAAAATCACAACTTTTCATAAAAGTTGCGCAACTTTTCATAAAAGTCACAACTTTTCATGAAAGTCACAACTTTTTATAAAAGTCACAACTTTTCATGAAAGTCGCAACGCTTCATATTTATCACACCTTTTAAAATCCAACAATGTGTACTTCATATATCAATTCAAAGCTCTAACAAATGACATTGACCTTCAATCTATATTGTACCACCGCTAGATAAAAAAAATTATTAACTCAAATCACCAAAGGTAAAGTAAGAAAATGGAGAAACGGTAGAGTAATGCATGCAACAATGCAAGTATACATAGGATTAAAGGAGAAACATTCACAATTCCATAATTAAAAATAAAATTCTCAAGGTATAACTGTTATATATACATCCGAGCCAACTAACTCACATAATTTGGACCACTATTTCATTCTGGTACGAGTTGGTTAAAATTAAGTTTGACCTAGTATTCCTTCCTATCAAGCGATCAGTTTCTTTAAAAAGTTCAAAGGGGGATGATATTTATGCATATGGAAGATTTGATGGAGGCTTAATTTGTAATATGGTGGTGATAGTTGCGAAGGTTTCTGAGAGGAGGGGAATGCTAGTTTTGAAAATAAATAAATTAAAAGAGAATCCTAGTTTGTGGTGGCGTCACATAGACGGGTCTAGGGTTCTCATATATGTGTGTGTGATTGTTGAGATTGAGGTACTATATATAGTTAGTTGCTTGGATTATAGAGTTGTAATATGAAACCGCTCTTTGAAGTTACTGAAAGTTGTTTCTGAAATCCTACATCCTGTAGGTCGTGATTTTTCTTCCCTTGAGCAAGAAGGTTTTCCACAATAAAAGTTAGCATAAACGTACAAAGCATATTGAATTTAGTTATATTAATGTCTCCAATTCTTTACATTGTATCAATGAATTGTATACAGTTATGAGAAGAAAATTATAAACATACAGACCAAAAATGAAGTATTAAAGAAAAACAATAGCTTAACAACTTTGAACTTGCTACCTAGTGACCACGCACGATAACTTGTCCCCGAGTATGCTCTTTGTATAACGGAATTCTCTACCATTTAAATGTCTATTTGTATACACCCAAAATTGAAGAACATAAATGTCAGATAAACTCAAGCTAAAGAGAACATTTATGTAGTATTGTTGAACAATACTTTTGAACTTGCTACCTAGTGACCTCGTCCACGATGACTTGGCCCAGAATATGCTCTTTGTATAACAAAATTCTCTACCATTGATGAGAAAGATTGTTCTTTAAGAGGTCTCAACCCCTCAACTTGCATCAAGTTATTGGAAAAGAAAACAAAGAGGATTATTAACAAGACATTTACAACCAACAAACAAGAGTTGAAGCACTTCATTTTATATTTTATTAAGAAAAAAATGAAGTGTTGGGTTTGCAATTTTTGGGTAAAAGGATGATACCTATATATAAAGGTGATATTCAGGAGTAAAGTAGGTATATTTCTTTGACTATTTTTCTTTAAGGTGTAGGAGGAACAAGAAGTCATCTTATTCATACATTTGAATTTTCATGTTTGAAAATGTTAAATGTACATTTGAATGTTAACAATAACTTTAGTCAAGGAATGAGGCATATTGAATATTATTACTAGATATGTTCTATAACAACATTTTCCTTTGTCAAATATCCAAGATTTAGCCTTTTTGATTAAACGTTTCACATAACTTTTTGGCTTCAAAGAATGAGATATATATGTTCTATATATAAAAACAATAGAGTTTGACTTGTGTACATCAACAATCTGCAGAGAAAACAATTTAACTTATATACATAGATAGAATATAAATTATTTTTTGCACAGCCAAATCACCTAAGGTATTTTTACATACAAGTTTTCCTACGATGAGAGATTTGTGCTTTAAAATATGATAGATTATCTGCTATAACAAATAAAAGATAAGTGGCATAAAAAATGATTACATGATTGTATATAGCTTAAACTCAAATTAGCTACCCAAATAATATATCTTTTAGTAAACTTCTCATAACTATAGGATCCACAATCTTTAAAATAAAACATGTCACATGTTAAAAAAGGTAAATATAATCTAATAATAGTAATAATAATAAGAATAATAATAATAATAATATATATATATATATATATATATAAAGGTTACATTCTTGATGTATATAAATTGAGCTCAATAATTAAGGGTAAATTTAATCTCATTTGTCAAACTCTAGTTTGAAAAAGTTTTTTGAAACTTATCATATCAATAGATAACATATTTAAAATATATTCAAATTGACCCTAATACCACGATCATTTAAAAGGTAAAGAATGAGATATCTTTTAATACTCATCACCTACCATCATATATATCTATAATACTATTTATTGGTGGAAGCATGCTTCCCTTCCTCCAACCCTACCAACTTTCAAAGACCCAACTTAATTCACTTTACCATCACGACACTCAATTGTTTTTTCCCATTCAATTCCATATCTCACTAGATCTAATTTTGCCCTTTATCAAAATATATATTCTTTACGCAGCCCCATATATATAGTTAAATATTCATTTTTGTATTGTCGACGATTTTGATGCAAATCTTAATAGTAGTATTTTCCACCAAATAATGGTCAAAGCTTACTAATATTCAACCTTGTATCAAAAAGGGATGAATTTGTAAAATGGAAAAGGGTCAAATATATCTTTCAACTATAAAATAGTTTAAATATATCACTCGTTATATTTGTTGATCCAAATATACCCTCACGTGTTATAATTTTGGTTTATATATAACCTTTCCTTTATAACGATATTTAAATTACAATTAAATGGGAAAACTACGTTATTAGACATATATTCAAACCATATTTACTAATAATTCTACCTATACTTTCAAATAGCTATGTACTTTACCACTACTTAATAGTTTTATATCATCTATTGAGGAAGATACACCTAGACATATATGTTTTTTCTACCAGATACACTAAAATAGGGAGAGAAGCGAGCGATATAGGGAGGGAGATAGTCTTGTATGCAAATCACACTCGCTACACATTAGATACGTGTATCTGTATGAATCGCACGTAATTTACATGTATTTGGGATACAAGATACATAGGAAAGTGATCACGAGTGAGATGAGAAAGAGGTGAGCAAGATCTGTCTATGTATCACACATGAGAATCCACTAAATATAAAGTATAGAGCACAAATTATACCTAATTTTGACCTGATATATCTTGAGATATATGTATCTGGACATATCTGGACGCACCAAAATCCAGTAAGATTCGTAATATTGTAAACTAGAGTGTACTTAAGTAATTCACTTCTAAACTAGTGAGATTTATGTAAGTTTTCCTATTTAAATTGATGATAAAAAAGGAAAGTTAAGAGTAGATTAGGGTACCATGAACAAAATATAATTAAAATTATGGCAAATGGTTTAATACCTCACTTGCTTTGTGATTTAAATGTCCTTGATCGGTAACAGTCATTTTCACCAATTTCCCTCTTGCCGTAGGTAAATTCAGTCAAAATAAGACCACTCCTATTAAACGAGGGCATTGAACGACAAATATAATTTACCCAAATAAAAAGAGAAAAGTATTGAAAACACTTATAAATTTGGCGTGAATTATTAGTTCCATTTCAAACTATTGACAGCCTTAAAAGCACCCCTTCACTTGACTAACTAAACTTAAATATACTCCGATCCTGCAACATGAGTGAAATACACCCCAAATTCTTGCCAAGTTTAGGTGTGTTTTCAACATGTTTCTCAACTTCTTTGAGAGCACTTGCTATGTCATGTGGCAGATCAGACCTGTATCTAAGTTTAGATAATCAAGTAGATGAGTGTTTTTAAGGCTGTCAATAGTTCAGAAATAAAATTAATAATTTACCCCAAATTTAGAGATATTTTCAATACTTGTCACAAATAAAAAAAAAATATTTGAAAACAAAATAGGAATTCAGAATTGTAAAGTATCTAGAATTTTTCCAATGTAACTGTTAATTTTCACCACTTCCATAAGACTACGTTTTATCTAGCATTTAATGACAAATATAACTATCCAAATACAAAATATTAAAATATTCTATATTATTAGTTAATAAAGTTTAAAAATTATATATCTGGGATGACATTCAATAGCTCAATCAGAATTCAATCTAGTAATGTCAAATACAATGATCTAAGATATGCAAGCCTAATTCAAATTGGGGTACCACGATTGTTTTATTTTAATGAAGGATATTGAGCACCAAATGTTTGAAGGAGTCAAATAGTGTTGTTTACTTCCACACAAAACACTCCGTTGAAAAATGGTTAATGCATATATACCTTCACAATAGCGTGGCCAAAAGCAAATTATAATGTTAGATTTTCATTAAGTGTGGCCCACACATTAGTAATTGATTTTAAAAAATGGAAAATTAAGTAATATTTATAATAAATTAAATTTTTATAAGAAATAATATTTAGGGAAAATGGTCTGAAAAATACTTCAACTTTGGCCGAAATTGTTGTTATGATACCAAACTTTATGGAAGACATTTTACCCCCCTGCACTATTTAATAGTGTATTTTAAAGGTATATATGTGTCCACGTGGACACATTACTATTTAAAATGATGTAATATTTATGATTTCCAAATGGGCACATATATACCTTTAAAATACACTATTAAATAGTGCAGGGGGGTAAAAGGTCCTTTTCAAAGTTCGGTATCGTTACAACAATTTCGGTCAAAGTTTGGATATATTTCAAACCTTTTCCCCTAATATTTATGAAGTAAATTTATCGAATAAAAATAAAAATAACTATATATATATTTTTTAAAGTTTTCCGTATTCCTACAAAATTTTGCAACACATATATTTTATTATCATATTCTTGCAAAAGTTCGTCATATGTATATATATATATATATATTTATTATTATTATTATTATGAAAGCTTAACTAATTGAATATGGAGAGCCAAAATTGGGTGTCAACACCCGCGTAGCTCATCCTCCATCAAAACCACTAAAGGAGCACCCTGAACCCCAACTACTGGTGCAGGGTCACCCTCAACCACGGGAACCATTGGTGGCCGCCCCACCGGATCCTGAACCACTGGAACTTGTCTCTACTCTAGGGTCTGAGCCCCCACTTTAGTCATTGAACCCTGTGGTATTCCTGTCGCACCATCACTATGAGTAAAGCTTTCTAGCACACCCAACACCCTCAATAAGGTATCCTGAAGCAAAGGTGCGATAGAGTACTCTGGAGAAATATGGTCTTTTCTAACATCAACCTCTGGCTCTAGAGAGACCTCTCTGCCATGGCCTCTTGATGGTGCCACTCCACCGAAACGACCTCTGGCTAGTTCCACTACACGGGCACAACCTCTGGCTAGTTCCACTTCATGGGCATGGTCTCTAGCTTTGGATTTACCCCTACCCCTAGCCGGGGTCTCAATAAATGGCTCAGAGATTGCCTCCCCTCTGCTAGCCCTAATAGAAGATCTAGTCCTCGTCATCTGTCAAAGGAATATGCCACAAATCAATACTAGTGAAGGTAATCACGCACGATAAGGATGAATGAACTAAAGGAAGTTTCCTAAGAGCCTCCATAGCCTCTCGAAGATAAGTATAGACATCTTTGTACCGATCCTCTAGACTCTACTTAGATTTGACTTATATACATGTGATATCTATGAACTTGGGCTATGATACCATCTTTTCACGATCCAAAAACGGACGTAATGACACTCATCTTATCCCTTCAAGACAAGTCAGTGTAGAACCCAAAATGTAATGATAAATACAGAAATAAAATGTTGGTGAAAGTCTAACACCACAATAATAATATGGATTTCATACTCGACTTAATTAAACCCTCAAAACTTGATTGTTACGTGTACAAACCTCTAATGTATTACAATAGAACTAAAGAAAATACAAATCTCATTGTCATTGTTTCTAGAATATAACAAGTCTATATAAAGGAGTAAGACGATCTGTCGAGAAACAAGATGCTACCTCTCAACTTTCCACAGTAAGCCTTGGACGAAGAAGGGAAGAAAGAGAATTACGATAATTCGGGCTCGTAACCTATACAAATATAGAAACAAGGGGTGAGTACCCAACAAAACAGTAGCCAACAAGTACACAACTGACTCTAAGTAAAGCATTATTGAACACAAGTACTCTAACCTCTTCATCCGAACCTTCATAACTACAACCCACAATAATCAATTAGCCCAGCCTAAACGGTTCTCACTCCACACAACAAAGCACATAAAGAACAATTCAAATTGCACCTTACAAATAGACAATCACCATAATATTCCACAATCAAGGTTCTCAACAATGTATCAATGATCATAATCAAATGAAGTTCAATAAATGATGTGCAATGTCATATAGAGTGATGCATGTATGTCCTAACGATACAAACCCGTTATCTCTCAATCCAAGAGCCATGGGGGACTCTGTAGTCCATGCATCTACCACATGCGTGTGGCCCAATCCCTATTTCATTTTAATGAATCCATCACAGACGTGTGACCTATTCAGGGATTTCCACTCAATAAATCTGCCATAGATGTGTGACCCATTTTCTATTTCCACTCAATGAATTCGCCACATACGTGTGACCTGCTCCCTCTTTCCACTCATATTCACCAATGATATCACAACAGTGATACATTATAAATGAAAACATATAATGCAATGATAAAATATAAGGATGATAATTGAACACTAATATCCAAAAGCAGTCAATCAAAGCATATCATTAAGTGAATCATCTCATTCGGCTAACTGCCCACAATATAATCAAGTCATACAAATAAACAAGATTCTCATCTTAATCCAAATTAGTTAGCATGATCACATCATCAATTTGCAATGCATAATTATTCCTTCACGAATTTCCATTACTCCCAATTATACAATGGCATACAAGGTTCAATAAAATTAAACTTAACAAAAATTCAAAAAGTCCACATGCATCGATAAATCAAATAGTCACTCCGATCCTTGAGCTTTCCCTCTCCGTTGGATCTCTTATTCAACACAATCTAATCAAACAAGCATTCACACTAAGATTTTGAAATTAACAATATCAATAAATTTGGAAAACAAAGCCAAATCAACGCAAAAATTTAATTCTGAAACTGAAGAGTAAATCTAGTAAATAGTGTAAAACTATGTTTCCCAAAAAATTTAGAAGACATCAGTGAAAACCATTTTGAAAACAAAGTTGAATCAAACCCACAATCACCATTTTTGCAAAACTAGAAGTTCTTGAAAAATCTTATGAACTTTGTGTTAAGATTTAAAGGGATTGTGAAAATATAAACAATTTAAACATTCATAAATCCTATCAATTATTCATGATCGTAGAACTACATTATTTTCACACACACATATATATCGGTCATTATAATCTTGACTTGAATTGAGCGGAAGTCTTTTCTTTATTGTTCTTCAGAAGTTGTTTCTCTCTCTTTCCTTACACTTTATGAATAGCTTTGATGTATAAGACTATATATTTATGGCAGAGAGAGGACCCTTTAAATAAGAGAGTTTTTTAACATTATTCCCACTTTCTATCATGGTGAGTAGTGGAGATGATGGGTAGTTTTAAAACTACCAAGTAACTCCCCACTTAATGGGTAGTTAGAAGTTACTAAGTAACTTCCCCACTTCTCCACATATGTTTATGATTTAACTTATATTAATTATTAAACTAAAAAATAATTATGTGGACCATAGAAGTTTACATTCTCCCACTTGGCGCACGACCTTTAATTAACTTAATGGTTTAATATGCATGTTAATCGTTATGTGCACAATGTTAAATCCGACATCATTCGTCGTCATGAAGTAAATCAACTAATATGTGTCATGACGGTTGTACACCACTTTATTTGGCATAGTCCCTTCCATGCACTACAATATTAGTCTATTACCTAATATAACATTTCAAATACATAATGGGTCCACAATAATGCTTAGAATACTTTATCTAAGTCAGAACCTGTCATCATCATTCTCATCATTAGGTATACAACAGAAAATAGGTAACAACAGAAACATATATATATAAGTGTCAATTTTATAAACATAATAAAATCTTTACAGAAAGTCATTCATTGCTATCAATAAGACCCATTCTTTCAACATGTTCAACAAATATTTTGGGCGATAATCCTTTCGTCAAAGGATCAACAATCATAAGCTTGGTGCTAATATGTTCAATTGTCACTTTATGTTTCTGGACTTCTTCCTTAACTGAAAAGTATTTCAATTCCATACGCTTGGTACCCTTCGAATACTTATAGTTTTTAGAGAAGAAGACTGTTGCAGTATTATCACAATAAATTTTCAGCGGCTTGGAAATACTGTCGACTAGTCCAAGTATCGGAACACTTTCTTCGCAACTTTCCAGTGATCCATTCCTGGATTACTTTGATAACGGCCCAGCATTCCAACATCGAAACTGATATCTTGTCTCGTACGTGTTTGGGCATACATTAGACTCCCAACTATTGATGCATAAGGAATACCATTCATTTGCTTACGTTCCCATTCATTCTTTGGACATTGATTGAGACTAAATTTATCTCCTTTCTGAATTGGAACAGGACTTGATGAGCATTTTTCCATTCTAAATCTATCTAACACTTTATTAATATAAGCTTTCTGATACAAACCCAATAATCCTTGTGATCTATTTTGAAATATTTCTATCCCAATCACATAGGATGCCTCTCTCATATCTTTCATTTCAAAATTGTTAGAGATATCTCTTGGTATCATGCAACAAAGCAAGATCATTAGTAGCAAGCAAGATGTCATCAACGTACATGACTAACATAATAGACTTACTCCCTGTCGCACCCTATTTCGAACCGACCGAAACAGTTCACAACATAATATGGCTGACACTCTGTTTTTGGAAAAAAATGTTTTTTGTTTTAGAGTCGCCACCTAAATTTTAAGGAAAATATTAGGAAAACCATTTTTTAAATATGTAAATGTGAACTCTGTTTTGATTTACGAAACCAATGAGATTCTGAGTAAGGGTTTTGGTTACTCGAGGGGAAGGTGTTAAGCACCCCTCCGAGCCTATCCCGAAGATAGTCCTTAAACTCAATTTAGGAAAATATGATTAGGAAAACTTGTTTATTTATTTTCTTTAAAATCAATGATAAGTTAATTGGTTAGTTTAAGAAAAAAAATAAAATACAAGATACGACATATATATGCCTTATAAAATAGACTTAATAGTAGTATTTTTATCATATTGTAAAAATAAATAAATAAATGTACTTAAGAGTACGATTTATATGTAAAAATATATATAGTTGTATCATAAAATTATCCTAAAAAAATAAGATGTTGAATTTGCGAAAATCTATCGTCTTATTAAGACGTAAAAATAAGATAGTAGTTGAGTGTAAATATGTAGTAATATGTGATGCGTAATTTGAATGAAAATATATAAAATGGAGTTTTCTAAAATAAACAAACAAATACAATAAATAATAATGATACTAAATGTTAAAATATCATATAAAGGCTTGTGATATTTATTATGAAGTGTAATATATACATATAAGTTGTTCAAAACATATGAATGTCTATCATTCTTTTTACATGTAGGGATAAGTTGATGATAAATTATATGTAATAAAGTAATATGTATATTTAGGTGTAGGCATTTACAAATTATAAAAAATAAATAAATAACATTAGTAAAAGAGATAATAGATAATACTAGGTTATGTGAAGAAAATATAGAGTGTATACCTTTATATGTATGACATATATATGTGTACCTTGTATTTGAACCTGTTTGCATATCTAAAATTTGAAATAGCATGTTAAAAAAAGATTAAAATGTTATTAGCAATGTTTGATTCAAAAGAGTAAGTATAGTCAATACATTTTATAAAGGGGTGATGTAAAGAGTATAAAAAATGGGCCTAACTATTGAAACTTATTCAATAGTTACATTTTGTTTTGTTAAATATATAAGCCTACTTTCTTACTTGTTTTCTTAAAAATGGGTATTTCTAAAAGGTAAATATCTTAACCTTAAATATATTTCTAAAGGGTAATTACTTTAGTCTTTAAACTAGTTTCAAATTTATTATGAGAGTCTTTAAATGATAAGTTTTTCTTAACATAAAGGCCTGAGTAAGGGTCGATAAGTAAAGCCAATAAACATTTGGTCCTTCTCAAAATAAATAACTTAGGCCGTATGTATCTTTCAAAACTACAAAAGGGTAATAATTCTAGCAAGCCTTATATCATCCATTTTGGCCTTTTAAAATCACGTTTCTTCTTCCCTTTTGAGAATAGTATTTGAAAACACTTTTGGATTCAAACTATTGCACTTTTAAACTCTCGAAGTATAGTGGTTAGTTCCAAAAAGATTATACTTTTAGATCTCACAAAATGGTGTTCGAAACTAAAAGAAAAAGACCTCATTTTTACACAAAGAATATCCGTGATTTTAAAGCTAAAAATCTGCATTTTTGTACCTCAAAATCCGCATCATAAGACTCTCATAACAAAGCATTTTTTGTTTCAAAAATACACATTTTTGCACCTAAAATCTACACGTTAAAAGCTGCAATTTTTATCTAATGAAATCTGGAATTTTTTTAAAAGCTAAAATCTGCATTTTTTAAACCTGAAAATCTGCATTTTTTAAGTTCAAAAAAATCTGCTTGATAGAGCATGTTGAAACTGCACTTTCCGCGCTAAAATATGCAATTTTTAAGCTTAAAATCTGCACCTTTTTTTAACTAGAGATACATCGTTTTAACCCAAACTAGCTTACCATAAAACTCTTGTAACGCCACATTTTTTGTGTTAAAAAATATACACGTAAAACCTGCACTAAGGCTGTTGTACAGCTGCAATTTTTTAGCTCTCAAAATCTGCAATTTTACATTTCAAAGCTCACAAAAAAAAAAAGGATTGTGTTTTGAGCCCCAAAACCTTGCAATTTATATACCCAAATTCTTCCTTTTTTGAATCCAAAATTCAGCACTTTTCAAGCTCGAAATGCTGTATTTTTGAACAATAAAAATGCACACTAAAAAAAACGTACTTCAGACACTTCTTTGCAACTAAAATGTTGAGTAACAAATAAAACTTAACTAGAAAGTAACGCTATAAGCTAAGTGGCTATACTAAACCCAATATCAAAAGGCAAACAAGGTGGGCGACTACGTCTTATTATCGTTCTCAATCGGTTTCTACAAACTCAAACAAAAAATAAAGCAAGTATAAATATAAATGTGGAAAACATTAGTATGGGAAATGTTAGTCAAAATAGCAACACACATATATATATAAAGCACATGAAACTTTGAACTAAGAAAGAAGTGTTGGACATTATTGACGCAATGAAGGCTGCTAGACACGAGTAAATAATATAGTAGGCTGTTGGTCGCTTCTCTGAATTGGACAGAGATGGAGTAATATCACAACTCCGAATGCGCTCCCGAGTGTACATGTGAATTAAAAAATAGAAAGATTAGAAAGTGTACTTCGAAATATCATAGAAGAGTGTAAAAAAAAGATCATGTAGTCGTCTTTTACCCAGGTTTCAATTGACTTATACCAACAAATATGTTCTGAAAGATGTGTGTTTTTTTTTTATTATTACGTACAGGTCAACATCCTTCTAAATTAGTTTACGTTAGTTAGACTTAAAGTTCAAGCTATGAAGGGATCCTAAATATTTACTGTAGCATAGGAGCCTTTACTCATGCACAACAATCATATCACATATAGTTTCTGGGGAAGACACAATTGATATTTACACCTAGTTTCTAATAAGTAAAGTGAGGATACTAAGGGTACTTCTACACAGTCATTAAGTAAAGCTACAATAGACTTAATCCATCTAATTCAACAGGTAAAACAGCAGCTATGTACCAACTGATCAGATGCAATAGCTTATTGTTGTTGACATATCTTGATATTTCGAACTCTCATAGGAATATCCTCGATTAAAGAACATAAAGATACACACTACGATCGTTTTAAAGTTTAAATACTTATTAACATATGAAGGCCCAGATAATAAAAATAACAACTATTCCTTACTGATTCATAATATTATGAGATCTCGAGACACGAACAACTAGCAAGCTGATTCAAACATCCAAATAAGTACAAAGAGGTGGACAACAAGACATCGAACGTTGATTACTATCGCATATCTTATAGATTAATAACAAGGAAAACCATACTAAACGAGCAGAGCAATCAAACTGAACTAATCCTAGTAAAACAACGAAGACCAAGAAGACAAAGACATTAGTGCATTATGATCATAATCACAATATATAACACCTGACTAATGTTCATATGCTCAATAAAATGTTAAAGAACTAAACATAGGCAGTGACTTGAATGAAACAAATAAGAGCATCTACAATTAGAACAAGACATGGAATATTTCACAGCCCACTTCATCATATTAATTTTCGGCATGCCTTAACTGAAAATAAGCTACCATTCGTGTGACGACTTGTTCTATGATTCATACCAAAGTATTAGATGCTCCATAGTGTTTTTTTTTAATTACAAAGGAAACAGAAAATTCCATAATTTAACCGAGATTCGAGAATTTAGACGCAAGGAGGATAACATTTATTCTATTTGGAAAGATGTGAACAACACAACTACACAAAGTATATCAAATTGCCAGCAAACAACTCAGATAACTATTGAATCTGCTAATGCATTTTTTTTAGATTAAGAATATTCTTCAGGTAAAATCACTATCCATATTAACTCTTCACACACATATATACATTAGTGAAATTAACAGGAGTATAGGGCGCCATCAATCAAAACATATGAGAAACACTTTCACAACTACATTGTAAACTCAGAGGATATAAAAAAAAAGTTAAAGACGAGATGGTTACTGACCTTGTGTAGGGCAGCAAACAAGAGCTTCAACGTCAAGCGATTTCAACTTCAAACTTCCTCGAAACTCAAATTCAAAATCGAAAACAGAACAATGAAAGAAGATTGAGATTTTTCTAAAAAAACTAACACTTGGGGTGTGCTTTTTCCCCTTTTTTCTCCCGTTCTCGATGATGAGGCAAAACACCTCTTATATAGGTGAAATTCGGACTTCAAAAAATCCAGATTTTAAACTCAAAATTATCAAAATCCATAGTGTAAAGCAAGGAACGAGTGAAATCTTTGAAAAGATCACCTTTTCGGCTTCTCAGACTTGAGATCTGTTCTCGGGTTTTCTTTTTGATGTAAAAATAAGGAAAAAAAAACTGGGATTATTGACGGCCGCGTCAAAGAAAGGTGATGGAGGGGACTTAAAGTTGATAGGAAGAGGCCATGATTGATGGACGGCGTGGGGAGATATATTGATGACCACCGGAAATTGCCATTTTCCGGTGGTCTGTAGGCGGAAACAATGGCAGAGGAGAGAGGGATCGATGGGAAGAAGTAGAAGTCGTATGGGGATATGATGTTCTGGGAAAGGGGCCATGTCTTGGAAAAGGAAAAACTGAAACAGCTTGTACTATTTTTGGGACGGATGACAGCTTTGGGATTTAATTTGGGCCGTCCGATCAGTTGATCGGACGGTTGGTAAAAATAAAAGGGTTTAAAAATAAATAACAATTATATTATATATATATATAATAGTAAAAGGACGAATTAATTAATTAAGGCCATTAGATTAGATTGTAAGGCTGAGATCGAATCTAAAGAAGCACAATCCATGTGCTCGCCTACGTGGCATACATGGCTTGGCCGGTTTAATAAGACTTGGATTGCCAAATTTGCTCAAATTAAATTCATTTAAATTATAACCTCTTCCTTTATTAAATAGCCATAAGAGATAATTATTTTGCAAGATTAGCTTATTTGATAAAAGTAGTCGCTCTTAAAATTAAATTAATATAAATTAATAAATCATCAATTAACTAAGCTTTCTAATTTTAATAAATGTACAAAAATATCTATTGCGACAAAAGGAATTATATTTGAATCAAAATAGATTCAATTCTTAAGAAGAACAACATTTATTAAAAAAAATGAGAAAGTAAGTAGTAATATAATATTTTATAAGAAATAACATTTAAGAAATAAATTTATCAAGTCAAATAAATAATTTTTTTTTTTTTTTGTATTCCTATAAAAATTTCATAACATATATATATTTTTTTTATTATTATTATTAGATGTGGAGAGCCAAAAGTGGGTGTCAACACTCTCACTGACCTTCAGATATATACACCGATCACCAATGTTTTCCTTAAATCCAAAGGTTACAATAGTTTCATTAAATTTAAGATACCATTGTCGAGAATCTTGTTTAAGTCCGTATATTGACTTCTTAAGTTTACACACCATGTGTTCCTTTCCTTTAATAGAAAACCCCTCAGGTTGATTCCTATAAACTTCTTCCTCCAAATTTCCATTTAGAAAAGTTATTTTCACATCCATTTGATGTAGCTCTCTAAGTCATAATGAGCTACTAAAGACATTATAATTCTGAGTGAATCTTTTCTAGAGATGGGTGAAAATGCTTCTTTATAGTTGATGCCATCTTTTTGAGTGAAACCTTTTCTAACAAGTCTGGCCTTGTGACGTTCGATGTTGCCAGTTGAGTCACGTTTGGTCTTAAAGATCCATTTACACCCAACTCTTTTGCAACCTTCTGGTAATTCAACAAGGTCTCATACTTCATTATTTTCCATAGATTTCAACTCATCTTTCATAGCATTAATTTATCCATCTATCAAAATTATTACTTTCAATAGCTTGTGAAAATGAAACTGGATCATTATCAATTCCCAAGTCAATTTCTGACTCGTGTAAATATACCAAATAGTCATCAGAAATAGCAGATCTTTTTTGTCTTTGAGATTTTCTTAATGCTACTTCTTGTGGTACATCTACTACAGGTTCATTAATTATCGCTTTATTGAGATTAACAGAAGCATTGATTTGTTGTTCTTGTTGATTTTTAGGTTGTACAACAGCTTCAGGAACAACAACTTTAAAAGAAGTAAAAGGTAGAGGAACTCTCACCCTAACTTCTTTAATTTCCACTTTACGTGGTTCTTCACTCCTACTAACTTCACCATTCTCAATGAACCTAGCATTTCCAGTTTCAACTATTCTTGTACTGTGATTAGGATAGTAAAATCTATACCCTTTTGATTTTTCTGCATAACCAATGAAGAAACCACTGATTGCTGTTGAATCCAGTTTCTTTTCTTGTGGGTTATAAACTCTAACTTCTGCTGGGCAACCCCAAACATGCAGGTGCCTTAAACTAGGTTTCCTACCAGTCCACAGTTCAAAAGGAGTCTTTGGAACTGCTTTACTAGGAACCCTATTAAGTAAGTAAACGACAGTCCTTAAAGCATACATCCACAATGAAAGAGGTAAAGATGAATTACTTAACATACTCATAACCATGTCCATTAATGTACGATTACACTTTTCTGCTACACCATTTTGTTGTGGTGTTCCATGCATTGTGTATTGAGCATATATGTTATGCTTTTCGAGAAATTTAGCAAATGGACCTGGGTGTTGTCCAGTTTCATCATATCTTCCATAATATTCACCACCTCTATCTGACCTGATTATTTTCACCTTTCTATCTAGTTGTCTTTCAACCTCAGTAATAAAAACCTCTAAAGTATTTATCGCTTGAGATTTTTCATGCAACAAATAGACATACCCATAACGTGAAAAATCGTCAATAAAAAGTGATAAAATATTTTTCTTTACTGAAAGATGCGATATCAAAAGGACCACATATATCAGTGTGTTTAATTTCAAGAAGTTGTGTGCTTTTTGTGGCTCCTTTCTTTGTGTGTCTTGTTTGTTTTTCTTTAATACAATCCACACAAATGTTAAGGTTTGTAAAATCCAAATTTAAAAGAATTTCATTGTTAATTAATCTTTCCAACCTTTCTTTGGATATGTGACCTAAACATTTGTGCCACAAGAAAGCAGATTGTTCATTCACCAAACTTCATTTGGTTCCAATAATATGATGTAGAGTTAAGAGTGTTTCGGAAAATAGACTATCAAGATTCAGTTTGTATAATCACAAAGAGTACTAGTACCAATGAGATAATTTTGTTTAAACAAACTAAAACATCCATTACCGAAATTAAAAGAGCATCCAGTCTTATCTAACTTAGACAAAGAAACTAAATTTCTCATAAGAGAAGGTACATAACAAGTTTCAAGTAAATCTAAGTGACGCCCAATATCAAGGATCAAACGGTAAGTTCCTACAGCTTTAACTGGAGCCTTCACTATATTCCCCATACACACATATCTTTCATTCTGGTTTATGATTTGTGTTGTAAGGAATCCCTGCATCGTATTAGAAACATGAACAATACAATCAGAGTCAATCCACCAAGTATTATGAGGAAATTTAGTTAAATTTGACTCGAGACATGGAAAAGCACTAGGCTTACCTTTCTTCTCGAGCCATGTCTTAAATTTCAGGCAATCTTTCTGAAAGTGTACAGATTTTCCACAGAAACGACACTTATCATTCTTGTTTTCCTTCTTACGTACTTGAGAGAAGGACTCATTAACATTATGGTGCCTCTGTTTTCCCTTAGCATGTTTCTTTCCTTTCTTTCCAGCTCCTTGATGACTTACAAAGTTGATGGGGTGGGTTCCTTGATTCTTGAGCCTTACTTCCTCCTGAACCAACATTCCGTGCAATTCATGCACGTTCCATTTGTCTTTCATGGTGTTGTAGTTCATTTGGAAAGGGTAGTACTCAGAGGGTATGAGTTGATGATGAATTGTACAAGGAAATTTTGTTCCACTTCCATTCCCAAAGACTTAAAGTCTTGCTGCTACATTTGTCATTTCAATGACATTCTCATGCATGGTAACCATCAAACTTCATGGTGGTCAAAGTACTCATTAGTGTCCCAGCAAGAGACTTATCAACAGTTTGAGAGGATTCTTCCACAAGTTTCAGAAAATCTTTTGCATTTTTAGTTTTGGGAATAGTAGTCTTAATGTTGCCCGCAATATTCATTCGCAAAGACATTATGCCTAATCTATTAAATTGATCCCAATGCTTATAATAGGACATTTCTTCAGTACTGCTAGTTTCAATAATAGCAGTTGACTTCTCAGTGTAAAATGCAACATTAAGATCTAAAACTCCGAGATGAAATTTGATATGCTCGCATTAATCTGAGAAGTTAAGATCGTTAAAGAGGCAGAGTGCGAATGAAGAGCAAATGTTGCAAATATAATATGCTCATTTGTTAATACTTTGAGTTATGAATTTTAAACATACTATCAAATTCAGAAATGGTTTATAAATTCTTAAATGTATATTAATGTCCTCCTTTGGGCGAAACATCAAAATACAACTTTAGACATAATGATGTTTAAATGTGAATTTAATGACGAGAGGGAGTTGCTCGGATGGTAAACACCCCTCACTTCCAACCCGAAGGTTGCGAGTTCGAGTCACCAAGGGAGCAAAAAGGGGTGGGAGCTCCTAGGGAGGGGAAAAAATGTAAATTTAACGTAATTCAATAATTTTTAATGTGTCAATCAATAATATATAATATCTTTGGATAAATAAATAAATAAAACTAACGACACATCTAAATTATCTCCTTAATGTTCAATGGTTATAAAAATAAATAATCAACCTTTATGTGATCCATAAATATCTTATAACCAAAAACTTCAATATATCCATAAGTGTTATATCGGTTACAAGCATCAAAATAATGGATACGTTTAATTATTTATTCATAAAGATTCGACCACTTTGGTGATTAACGAATCACATATACATAATTCCAAAATAAAATACATCATAATAGTGAATAATTATTTCCCATAATACTAAACACCTTTATATGGCAAAATTAGTACAATAATAAGGGATAATAACATTATGCATATATGAATCATTATATATACAATGCTGCTATAAAGCAAAACAAATTATGGATCAACACTTCACTATTTAATTCACATGAGTTCTTTTGAAGGTCATTACTAAAATTTGTTTTCTTAATTTAAAAGAAAAGAGCAAGTGTTCTAATACAAATTCAAGTTTTCAGTGAGTGAAACTCAACTACTCAAAATAATCTGAATCCAAATCAGCTATACCATTAAGTCAATACCCATTACCATTTTCAAATAAAGACAACATTAATTCTATTGAAAATCACTAGTTCTTAAACCAGGCTCTGATACCACATGTTAGGATTTAAAGAGATTGTGAAAATATATACAATCTAAACATTCATACATCCTATCGATTATTCATGATCGTAGAACTACATGATTTTAATTGAGCGGAAGTCTTTTCTTTATTGTTCTTCAGAAGTTGTTTCTCTCTCTTTCCTTACACTTTATGAATAACTTTGATGGATAAGACTATATCTTTATAACAGAGAGATGACCCTTTAAATAAGAGAGTTTTTTAACATTATTCCCACTTTTCATCATGGTGAGAAGTGGAGATGTTGGGTAGTTTTAAAACTACCAAATAACTCCCCACTTAATGGGTAGTTGGAAGACTTAATGGGTAGTTAGAAGTTACTAAGTAACTTTCCCACTTCCCCACTTCTCCACATATGTTTAAGATTTAACTTATATTAATTATTAAATTAAAAGATAATTACGCGGGCCATAGAAATTTACACTTTGGATTTCAAAATCTCTAATTTAGTGTTAAAGAGATAATGTGAAATGAATATTATATTTAAGGTTATAATCACTTACTCAAATAATTTAGCTCGAAATCTCTCTTTGAAATCGCCTCTCAAAGGTTTCCAAATCTCAAAATGGTGAAAAATTGGGGAAGAATCCTGATTTTGAAAAACATAACGCTGCCAGGGATTTTACTCTCCACGAACGCGGCCTTTGTCTGCAAACACAGAGGTTCGTTAAGTCTCCACGAACGTGGACGGCAACAGTCTCAACCCTCTGTGAACGTGGCAAGGCTCCCACGAATGCGGAGGTCAGTAATTAGACCCTCCGCGAACGCGAAGGTTCCACTAACATACCCTTCGTGAACTCGATCACTTGCTTTGCGAACGCAATCAATTGGCACCATTACTAAATTTCAGCAAAATCAGCAAACACATAAAACTTCAAATGGACCCTTGAAATTTGTTCGAAACCCCGTGTACATAAACCAAATACCATACCCCACTAAACTTGACAATCTGGAGTCAATGGAACTATCAAAACATGAATCTGATGTCTCCTTAACCCAAAACTCGTGAAAATCGCAATAAACTAACAAACACTCAAAAAGGTCAAACTGCCCTCGAGACCTCCAAAAAAATCAAACAAGACCTCACCTAGGCCTAAAAACAACCTATGAATCCAATGGAATTGTTGGAAATCCATTCTGAGCGTCTGAACTCCGAATGTTGACCAAAGTCAACTCTTAGTCTAAAAACACCTAAACTTCCAACTCAAGCACTCAAATCCACGAAATAACTCTGAATCAAAGAAAAATTACACTCCTAGACAAAACTTCACATTTTGAAGTTGATGGAACTAACATAATTCCATTCCAAGACTCGAAACTCTGATTGTTACCAAAAAAAAATTTTAACCGCTTTAAATCTTTCTAAACTCAAAACTTCCAAAATTAAAAACTTTTCAATCATATTTCAAGACCAACTCTACAAACTGATCAGAATGACTCAGGACAACTACCAGAAGGGGTAAATCGATAATTTTATGATTTTTTTTAAAGATGATCTTCTGGGTCATTACAATGAGGAGGAGGAGGAGGCTGGAAATGAAAGAATGTAGAGTTCAAACATACTCACAATATACTATCTATAGTAATAGAATACTTACATTATATATATATATATATATATATATATTATCTAATATAATATAATACTTACATTATATTATGTATATACTTATAATGTATAGCATTTTATACTCACAATATACTACCTATTATAATAGAATACTTACATTATATTATATATACTTAAAATATATAAAAGTTACAACTTAGAAGATACTTAAATGAAAGTATTTTGAATTTTTAAGTGTCAATACTTGTTAAAAGTTACCACTTACAACTTAGAAGATATTTAAATAAAAGTATTTTGAATTTTATGTGTCAATACTTGTTTAAGTTAATGTTTGCTAACATTATTTTTTCAAGTATTAACTTATTACAGTGACTACAAATTTAATTTTCAATACATGGTTATGTAAAATAATTAAAATTATTTATTTGATGTTATACAAATTTTATGAAAAAGAAATTAAGAAATGCAAAGATTCATCGAGCTTTTGACTTTATTAATAGATTGATAAATTTTAAAACATACAAAGTTACAATTATAACGATTGCTTTAGTAACCTATTGTATTGTTGAGGTGTGCTTCTTATTTTGTATGTCAAGTTTTAAACCTATAGTGTTTACCATTAGTAGAAGATAGAGAAATAGACATAGTTAATGAATGAAAATTCTGGATCCAAGTCAACACTGACAAAGATCTTTTGATTTCTCGCGGTTGGGCCGGCTTCACAAATGGTAGTTTGCATGTAATTGTTGATGGCTTGATGCTAATGCAAAGAACCTTTTGCATTTCCCCTAAAAGTGTTCCATATGATGCCCTTTCAACTATTGTACCTTTCTAAAAATTATCCTGGTTTTGTGCATGCAATCGATATTTTACTGAATTTTGGCATGGTTGACCTTCCACTTATCCTCAGATTCAATGGAAATTAAATGTCCAAAAAGTTGTACAAGTACATCGAACCTATATTTTGCTTTCATCATCTCCTCTTTCCTCTTTATCCAACAATGGAAAAACAAACCACTAATAAAATATACCAATACACCACCACGTCTTTGATTCAACATTTTATCTATCGAGGCATTAATCAAATGTTTGCCTTAAATCATTATATATTATTCTCTTCGTCCATTTTTGGTTGTCATGTTGCACTTTTCGAAATTTAATTTGACTAATTTTCAAAGTTAAATTAGATTAATTTGATATTTTGAACAAAAAAATTTAGATATTCAAAAACTATACGGAAAGTACTATAAAGTGCAATTTTTTACATGTCAATATGATGAAAAAATATATCGTAAAATGCTAGTCAAAGTTCTTATCGTTTGACTCTAAAAAAAGGAAATCATGACAATTAAAAGTGGACGGAGGAATTAATTTGAAATGATTATATATATATATATATATATATATATATATAAGAATAATATGTACCGACCATTGGCACGAACACACTGGGATGAGAATAATATTTTTTGGCGAAATACATTGACATACCTTTAAACTTTTTAGTTTCATAACAGTGACATTCACATACCTTTTGTTATACGTTAATTTACTAAAAGTCAAACCATAACATTTGGTCCTTAATGTTTCATAAAAGCTATGTAAATTCTAAAACCATTTTCTCTAACATAATTTCTTATTTTTTATTTCTTAAAATACTACTCCATTCCATCGACCTAGTAGCCATTTTTGTTTAAGCAAGAGAAAATAGTAAATTTTGTTAGAGAAAGTAAAGACAATGATGTTAGATTTCATGAAGTTTTTCTTTAAGCTAACAAAGAAAACGATAATGGTAGATTTTGTTAGCCAAGTGGGATCCACAGTTAAATTTAATACTTTTTAAAAATAAATCCGTTAGGCTTAGGATAAATAGTTAAAATAAACACCATTTGTTATATATTAAGGACTATTTCAATTAAGTGATTGAGCAACCTGACAAATGATGAATTTTCTTTAGACGTTTTGTTCACTCAATTCAAATAGATTTGAGGTTGTACGATTTGTTGAGCGTAAATATGTATCATTAAAGGAGGTGATATATTTTAAATTATTAACTTATTCGTATAATGAGTGTCTGACAATATGTGTAGAAGGTTTTTCAAAGTTTAAACTAAAATTATTGAATAAAAATATTTCATTATATATATATATATATATATATATATATATATATATATATATTTATTTATTTATTTTGTTTATTTGTTTTACCCTCCCTAGGAGCTCCCACCCCTTTTGCTACCTTGGTGACTCGAACTCGCAACCTTCGGGTTGGAAGTGAGGGGTGCTTACCATCCGAGCAACTCCCTCTCGTCATTGCATTATATATTTAAATGCTTCATAGAACATATCATAATTTGAGTGTCTAAATGAACTATATTGGCAAATCTTAAAGGGGTTGTTAATATATTCCACCTATATATTTCAATTAATTTACGCCCACAAAACCAGCACATATATTTCCTCTATCCCTTTTGTCAAACTCGATATTGCGTGTTTTCCTTTAAAGCTATTGTTAATTTGTAAAGAAATAGAGAAAGAACTCGATAGCTATCCATGGTGGAACCCTAGTTCTCTAAGTCGGTGAGAGAGGTAATGATAGAGAGAGAAAAATATCTTGTATTCATTGAGAGTGAAAAAATATACAATCTGTTACAACTAAAAATAAGAACCAATATATATAGATTACCTACAATACAACTTACATATGAACTAACTACCATTATCGTGGGCCTGTGGGCCTGTATCAATTGGGCAGGTATCAATTGGGCCGCCGTATAATTCAACACCCTCCCTCAAGCTGGAGGGTGACAAAACACCCAGCTTGGACAGAAGAAATTGATGATGGACACCAGAGAGAGTCTTGGTGAGAATGTCAGCCAGCTGAGAGCCAGTAGGAACATAGTGGAGAGAAATCAAACCCGTGGCAAGCTTCTCGCGGACAAAGTGACAATCTAGTTCAATGTGCTTCGTGCGTTCATGGGCAACATGATTCTTGGCAATGCTAATGGCGGATTGGCTGTCGCAATGAATATGAACAGGTGAAGACACAGGAGCACCCAAATCTGCAAGCAATCGGACCAGCCATGTGATTTCAGCCACAATCTTTCTTAAAGCTCTGTATTCAGCCTCCGCAGAGGATAAATAGACGGTGGGCTGTTTCTTAGAGTTCCAAGAGATGGGACTGCCACCCATAGTAATATAAAATCCGATAACAGACCTCCGAGATGTGGAGCAAGCAGCCCAGTCTGAATCAGAGTAAGCCTGAAGAGTGAAATCCTAAGAGTTATTCAACAAAATGCCCATATCGGGTTCCTTGGCAAGATACCTCAAAACATGTAACCCATCATAGAGGTGTGTAGAACGTGGAGCATTCAGGGATTGACTGAGATGTTGGACAACAAAAGAAATGTCTGGTCTCGTGTGTTGAAGAAAATTTAGTTTCCCAACAAGCCGCCTATAAGTAGAAGGATCAGATAATAAGTCGCCAGAGTCAGGAGATAACCTGTGGGCGAGATTAAGTGGAGCAACAACAGGAGAAACAGAAGAACAATGGAACTCAGTTAGGAGCTCCTTGGTGTATTTGTGTTGGTGGAGAACAACACCCTGAGAAACCTTAGACACCTCAAAACCCAAAAAATAATGCACATCTCCAAGATCTTTGATTCGGAACTGGGAATCCAGAAAAGACTTGAGAGAGTTTAATTCAGGCAGATCATTCCCAACTAGTAAGATATCATCAACATAAACCACAATGATAACAGTGGAGTTGCCAGAACATTTAGTGAACAAGGAATAGTCATTGAGACTAGATGAAAAACCTTTGGATATTAAGGCACTAGATAGTTTGGCAACCCATTGTAGGGATGCCTACTTGAGACCATATAAAGACTTCATGAGTTTACAAACAAAAGGGGAAGAGGAAGGAGATGAAGAAGAAACAGTGAGTCCAAGGGGAATTTTCATGTAAACTTCTTTATCAAGATCCCCGTGTAAAAAAGCATTATTGACGTCAAGTTGGTAAATAGTCCAAGAAAGCTTGACAGCAAGGGCAATAAGGCATTTGATAGTGGTAAACTTCACCACAGGAGAAAAAGTCTTCGTATAATCCAACCCAATCTTTTGAGTATCCCCTCGAACAACAAGTCTGGCCTTATAACGTTCAATGCTGCCATCTGACTTCTTTTTTATCTTATAAACCCATTTACAAGAGATAACTTTCTTATGAGGAGGTAATGGTACGATATCACAGGTCCGATTAGCCTCTAAGGCCTGGAATTCCTGTATCATGGCAGCCTGCCAAGCAGGATTGGACGCAGCCTGATGGTAAAACAAACGTTCATATGGACGTTAGAGGATGGAATGGAGATGGAGGAAGGAACAGAATAACAAATGTAGTCTCGAAGGTGAGAAGGAGCAGATATCTGTCTAATGGACCTCCGTGGAGGTGGTAGAGAAGAAGAAGGGGAAACATTGGGAGGAGGAGAAGAAAAAATGGGAGAAGGATCAGAATAGTGAGAAGAAGGGGTCGTGGAATGAGGGAAAAATAGGGAAGGAGAAGTGGTGGAAGGAAAAATGTGTTCAACAAAAGAAACATCCCTAGAGTAGAAAATGGATTTGGACTGGAGATTAAGCAGTTTGTATGCTTTCTTACCAAAAGCATAGCCTAAAAATATAGAGGGGATGACCCTAGGTTTGAGTTTGTCTCAGAGAGGGAGAGGAACAGTAGCATGTGATAAACAACCAAAAGATCACAAATGAGCATAAGAAGGAGCTCGACCATACAAAACTTCATAGGGTGATATATGAGAGAGAATTTTGGAGGGAAACCTATTTATTAAGTAGGTAGCAGTAAGCACACATTCCCCCCAATATTTGGTAGGAAGCTTAGATTGGAAAAGAAGGGCTCAAGAAATTTCTAAAAGGTGTTTGTGTTTACGTTCAACCACTCCATTTTGTTGAGGAGTGTGAAGGCAAGAAGTTTGGTGCATGATGCCAAGAGAAGAAAGGAACTGAGTATGAGCAGAGGCGAAGCCCAACTCGAAAGCATTATCTGTCCGAATAGTTTGAACAAAAGTGCAAAATTGAGTAGAAACCATGGCAATGAAAGCTTTGATTACAGTAAAGGCATTGCTTTTACAAGATATGAGATAAGTCCATGTCATTCGACTCTTATCGTCCACAAAAGTGACAAAGTACCGAAAACCATTATATGTAGAAGTGTGATAAGGCCCCCAAAGATCAATATGAATAAGCTGGAAAATAGAGGTTGACTGGGTGGATCTTTCAGGGAAAGGCAACCGTTGTTGGCGTGCCATAGGACAAATAGGGCAAGTGAAAGATTGTTTAGGGGAGAATTTGCATGAAATATGGGGAATAGAAATCATTTTTACAAAAGGTAAATGACCCATCTGTTGATGCCAAAGAATATCAGTTTTATTCATGTGAGACAAAGTATTACATTCTAGAGAAAAAACAGGAGAAACATTACAGGGAACATCGTAAAGAGAAGAAGAATCAGTAGAAATAGATACAACTAAAGTATGAGAACCACCACGGGATGAATCACAGTCAATAAGAAGAACTGCAGCAACGGAGGGGATCTGCAGGATATAGAGGCCTTGTTCAACCTTACCAATCACCAGTGGGCTCTTCAGAGAAGGGCCCTGCATATAACAGGTTGAATTGGTAAAGAGAACAGAGGTATTAAGTTGAGTAAGAAGTTGATGAATAGAAATTATGTTGTAATGGAAAGAAGGCACTAACAACACATTGTGTAAGATAATATCAGAAAAAAGAAACAGAGAACCAAAAGAAGTCACTCTCAGTTTGTAACCATTAGGTAGGGTGACAAGAGACGGGGAGAGTAAAGGTTGAATGTTATGTAAAAGATGTTTGTGGGGGGTCATGTGATTTGTGGCTCCAGAATCCAAGATCCAAGAGCTAAAATCCTCAAGGGAAGCATGACAAACAGTGTGACCAGAAGATTTACTAACAGGAATTGAGTGCCAACCTGCAAAATTGGCATAAGCCTGTGAGGATGGTCCTGGATTTGACGTAGAGATCTAAACATTATGGAAGAGCTTCATAATATGATCATACTGTTCCTTAGAAAAACCATGTGGAGGTGGATCAACCGGAGAAGGATCAAGTGAGGAAGGAGGATCGGCAGGAGTCTCCACTTGAGTGCATGTAGCGATCCGTTTACCCTTGGTGAACTTGAACTCACGTGGGAAACCATGAAGTTTAAAACACTTGTCAATAGTGTGACCAGACTTCTTGCAATATTTGCAGACAAAATCATTCCGTTTGGAATCAAAATTAACCCTCTGACTGAAAGATCTGTTAGTAGATTGAGGAGGTCTGGGATTAGAACTGGAGCTTGCAGAACACGACACTGAATCAGGGGAGAAAACAGGGCAATCAGAATAAACTTCCTTCTGTTTTTCATCCCTAATCTGAATAGAGTATGCCTTTTCAACAAAAGGGACAGGAACCATCATGAGGATGCTACTACAAACAGTGGAATAAGAGTGATTCAAACCAGAGAGGAACTGTATCAATTTATGTGTCTCATTAGGCTCATGCATAGCTCCACAAGTGCATGGATTACCAATAGACAAGGAATGTAGCTCATCCCAGTATCCTTTGAGCTTACTGTAATAATGAGCAACGTCAAAAGAACCTTGAGCAGTTGATGAGATGGCTCTTTGAATGCTGTAATATTGAGAAATGTTAGCAACACCATATCTGTCTACCAAATTATTCCAAGCTTCCTTTGCAGTCTTATAGTAAAGAACAATCTTAACAATGTCTTTGGAAAGGGCATTCAGTATCCAAGCCTTTACCATATTGTTACACCTTTCCCAGTGTCAAAAAAGTTGTGAATTAGAGTTAGGTTCAGGAAAAGTACCATTGATTATCTGAATTTTGTTCTTTGCAAAACGGAAATAAGCATCCCTTCTTTCCACTCTCCGAAACCCATTCAATTAAAAGGAACTGTCACCAGTAGAGTTACAGGGTATCAGATGGATGAAGATATAGAGGATCAAATAGATCAATAACCTCAGATCGCGTAGCGATAACCTCAGATTGTGTATCAGTAGGCATGTTGAAGTGATCAAGTAAGAAAATCATATGTCACCAGATGTGCGAAAGCAGGAGCAAAATAGAAACTCTAAACAGCGATAGCAGAAGAACAAATCTTCGATCTCTAATTCATCGAAGCAAAGAGAACGTCAAAAAAAAAAATCGTTGACAAACAGAGATACACCGACGAAATATGTTGAGAACGATGTGAACTACCAGGAATTGCTCTAATACCATGGTAATTTGTAAAGAAATAGAGAAAGAACTCGATAGCTATCCATGGCAGAACCCTAGTTCTCTAAGTTGGTGAGAGAGGTAATGATAGAGAGAAAAATATCTTGTATTCATTGAGAGTGAAAAAATGTACAATCTGTTACAACTAAAAATAAGAACCAATATATATAGATTACCTACAATACAACTTACATATGAACTAACTACCATTATCGTGGGCCTGTATCATTGGGCAGGTATCAATTGGGCCGCCGTATAATCCAACAGCTATAGCACAAAATCTTAGTCGAAGCCAGTAAGTTGAAAAAACTTTATTATGTGTTTCACAATAAACAATAGTTGTGTCATACATTCATTTTTATTAGTTCACTACAATAATTTTTTTTTTTTTTAATTTTATACTTTTAGCATATCAAGAGAATTCTTTTTTTTTCAAGTTTTACTCTTATCAAGACGTAAACTAAACACTAATTACTATAAATATTATGATAAAAAATATGTAAGTTCAAAATAAATAAGTAAAAGTGAATGAAGAGAATAAATTCAATTCTTACATACTTGGGTCTACAAAATATGAATTTATCGAAATTATGAAATAAAACGAAGTCTCACAGAACTAACTAACGTCAGTGATATACAAAATAAAGCAAAAGAAATGTTTCATTACGGATGAAAAAGTAAGAAATGAAAAGTTTCTACTTTGGAGATTCTTGTTTTTCCCGCATATTCACAGGCCAAAGTGTTTAGCAGAAGAGAAAATATCAATCTCAAAGGGTGTAGGGCCGACTCAATAAGATTGGGGGCCTAAAGCGAAATTTAAGGGAGGGGCCCTAATATTTTGTTTTTTCATCATATATACTTTTATTTAAAATCTACTTTTCTAGCTCTTTTAGATCCGAAATCATTAGTTAATGTTTTATAATCGATTTGTTTTAATAAGATTTAATCAATTTTAGTTTCGAAAAACTTCTTTCAGCTGAGGCAACGGTTAGAGAAACTGTTAACATTATTCTATAAGCAATATGTGTATTTGAAAGAGAATCAAGTCTTTTATTTGATTGCGTATTTTCATTAGATAATTATCTTCTACATGTATTATTTCTCTTAACACTTTCAATTCAAAAAATAAATTTAAACCATCAATAACATAATAACTATTATGTGTTAAAGATCAAGTTTAAGACAATGATTTTTAAATTCTCATCATCTAGTGATCTCAATTTACCACTAAATAAGAAAAACAAAACTATTTTCATATGCTTCATTGGGTCAAATCTATTTTGAAGTGAAAAAAATAGCTTAATCTACTCTCTCTCTCTCTCTATCTATCTATATATATATATATATATAGTTTCAAGGGACTTTGTGATTTCATTATCAATATTTTCATCAAATTGTTTCTTACGAAATTCAAGTTCTACATTCATTTCATATGCAATTTCCTTATACCTTAGTAGAAATCATAGCACTCATAGTACATATAATTTTTTTTTTTTAAATAACATTCATAAGTAAAAAAAAAAATTAAAAATGGGGCCCCCCAAAAATATGGGGCCTCAAGCGATTGCTTTAGTGGCCTAAGGGTTAAGACGGCCCTGAAAGGGTGTTTGAATTGAGTTAAAAGTTGGTCAAATATACTTTTAAGTTCGTTTTTTTATTTTTGGAACTGTTTGGCAAATATAGAAATAAATTAAAATAAGTCAAGAATGACTTAAAAGAAGTTAGAAAATGTTTGACAAGATTAAAAATAACTTAAATAAGTCAAAAATAAAAAATAAATCACCCCTACCGTTTATTTCACATAAAAAATCATTTAAATTTGATTTTTATTTTTAACTAAAAAAACTTAATTCAAACGGGCTCTAAAACCTATATGATGACACAACTGATTGACAAGTCCCATCACAATTCTTCTCTTATACTGTTATCCTCATCTGGATGATATTTCAAATGAAGTCGGCAAATTCTTTTTGTAACTAACCACTCAAGTCAAGGTATAAACCTAAGTGCTACTTTAATTTAGACTTTGGACCACATTACAAGCTTGGATATTTTGAAATAGGAACCAACCTAATATGGTCCACTTTTTACCCAATGATAAATCAAACTTATGCCAATGACCCTAGTCTCACAAGAAAGACTAGATGAACTCCCCCCACACACATCCAAAACAATTAATAAAGTAGTGGCTTGGAGTCATTAGCTCTCGGGTTCGAATTTTAGTGGAGATAAAATTATTAAGTGATTTTTTTTATCTATTCTAATTTTGGTGAACAGAATTATCTAATACTTGTTATTGGTGAAAAGTGGCAGATATGTTTTAGAATTAATCAAGGTTCACGAAAATTAGACTAAATACTACGATCCTATAAACGATTGGAGATGACTTGTACAAGTCTTATAATGTTTGGCACTTTGGGATGTCAAACATCATTTTCAGTAGGGAACTTATTTGTATTTTACTTTTTGATGATACTATTAGGAAATGTGCACAAATAGGATGACACACTTGGTTATTTGATGTTATGGAGGGTCTTACTATTGTCCTAGAGACACGAATGTCATACATCATTTTAGGTAGGGAAAGTAGAACTGAAATAGTCTCTATAATACTAATCAGAAAAAGTTCTATAATTCTTCATTGAAAAATCTTAAGCTTGACAATATTCAAATAATTATTGCCTTTGAGCCTTGTTTGTTTGCACTTTATTGATATTTGAATTTAAATGATTGAAATCTCAAACTATTAAAAAAATACATTCTTTCTTTTTCTTAAGATTAAACCAACTTAGTATAGAGTTGAATAGATCCATGTTATTCTAATATTTAACAATTTTATACTCCCTCCGTTTCACAAAGAATGACCTCCTTTCCTTTTTAGTCAGTTTAAAAAAGAATGACCTCTTTCCTTTTTTGGTAACATTTTACTTTTTGCTTTCCACGTGGCATGTTTAAGACCACAAGATTAAGGGCAATTTTGTACATTTGACATAACATTAATTTAGGACCACAAGATTCAAAA
>JAJOOR010012807.1:0-28105 GCA_036250505.1 Solanum acaule
AGTATCACACTAAATCTATGTTGATAATTCTTTTCTTGTTAATTACCTCCTTGGTCCGGCAAGTAGCAACAAGGCGAGTTCTAACGCGTGCACTCGTTAAAAAGACTTCTAAACGAAAGAATTATCAATGCATGCATAATACTATTCAAGAATTACTTATTTACTATTCATACTTTGTTAATCGCTCATGGATCCCACAACCCTAGTTTTGAAGTTTAGTTACCCATAATAGCAAGAACACAATTCATAATATTAGATGAAGAAATCATGAACTTACGTAACGAGAATAATAAACCCAGAAATTCAACTTGAATTGCAAAGCCAAAATCTTCAAAACGAACTTAGGAAATCAATAATTGTTAGGTTTTCCAATTAATCTCCCCAAGTCACAAAGTAAAACTAGAATAATAATGTCTAACCCCCAAAAACGAGGTTTACATGCCCTATTTATAGAAAACAAATCGTAAAAGGGAAACAAATTAAGGAAAGTTTGTTCAGGTACGCGTCTTCATTCCACGAGACTGACTTACGGACCGTCGATGGATCTACGGTCCGTAAGTCCCTTCCGTCAGCCAGGACTTAGAAATATTTCAGCTTCCAAAAATCAGCTTCTCTGAAGCGAACGACGGACTAGCAGTACGGACCGTAGATCGATCTACGGTCCATCAATCCTCTCTGTAGCTCCACACTTAGAATCTTCAAAAATCAGGTACTGGAACCCTCGCAGTATCAATCTACGGATCAACAGGACGGTCCGTAGATCAATCTACGGACCGTCAATGGACACCGTGGTTCCACACTTGGTCAGATTTCCCTGATTTGTTCTCCATACCTTGCCTGCTGATCTACGGTCATCACCTACGGACCGTAAATGGACCTACGGTCCGTAGATCACCTCCGTGAATGCCCTTTTTCTGCATATCTTTCAGCTGTCTCTATACTTCTGCGCCTAAACATCTTTCCTGCAAAACATGATAAAAACACATAAAAACCAATATAAAAAGGTCCTAGACACACACAACTTGTAAGTGAAATGTATTAGAAATACCGTAAACTCACGGTATATCAACCTCGTGTTTGAACTAGTTTAATGTTAAGTTTGCATATTTGAGCTCTATTATGTAACTTCTTCCTATCAGTGACCTTTACATGATATGAATCCACCACTAATTAATAAGATTAATTTCTAATTTTGTTGTTGCTTTCAATGAAATAAGTTATTCTATGTTCTAATTCATTGTTAGAGAATTTATTCAAATGAGATGTTCCAAAGTTCTTAAGCTATATTTGCTATTTTATTTGCTTGTAGTATAAAGAGTTATTGTTCTTTAAAATTTTTATCCCTTTTAAGTGTTTCTTTTCCAAACCATTGCTTTATTTCTCCATAAGGATGTCTTAGTTTTGTTTGTTTGTTTCTCCAGTGTGGCTGCTCCTTGCCTATTAAATATCATTTGAATAATATTATGTTAATTAGCCCGCCTCTCTTCATTATGTGGTTTTTAGTATACTTTTCTATCATAGGCGTGCTTGGCTTTATTTCTATTTATTCTAGGTATATCTGTTTTGATCGCATTCTAGTGTTTGAATGCGAAATAATTTACTCTTCACATGTGCTAATTCTTCTCCCTTTTCCCCTTTCTTCTCATGTAATACTACATCGAGTCCAATTGGACTCCCATCTCTTGCATACTCCTCTTCTTGAGTCAACCTCATCCGAGTCATGAATACAAAACCATATTATTGGGTTAAAATCCCAAGAAGGCAGCAGCAGCAGCCGTCTTAAAAGGCCAAGGACAAAGAGCAAAATTGGGTTAAAACCCATAATTAATAGAGCAACAGTTGAAGCAAAGTAGCAGCAGTCCCAAAGGGACTAAAATTGAGATTTCTTGGACTTTAACAAGTCCAATTTATACAGTAACACCAGCAGCAACTAAGCAAGAAGCGGAAATTGGGTTAAAACCCCAAAATTGACAAAGGAGCGGATCGGCAATTCAGTCCCTAAAGGGACTTAATATGGGCTGCAAATGATTTGTTTATATGTTCTTATTATTATCATTGATGCTAACTTTTTCAACTTATATCTAACTTAGATGAATCCTTGAGAGGTTTTTAATGACTTTTTCTATTTTGTTACTCATTTATTTTTGAAGTATTTAAAATTTTCAAACCCGTTTTAGTTAAGGCAATCTAAACTTTATGACTAACTTGAGAATTATTTATATTCTTTCATAGTTAGTATTTAGATTTCAAGTCCATGTCTAAGTGATTGTGTTGATTATTCGACTCAAAAACTTGACTCGGATAAATTGTTAAGTTACAATTTTTTTTGGCACTTTAACATTTGAATAATACAAATGTATAAGTATCAACAGATTTCTCCCTTTCAAAAAATAAGATTTTTAAGTAATTTAAGTTTCCTTTTTTTTAAAATTAGCCAAACTTTTAATTCGTCGGTCAACCGTGTGTTAGCGGATTCTCTAAGATGCCTAAACCCTTCCTTAGAGAATTTTTTGAACCCTTACCCGACTCTGGTTTTATTTAGTGGCGACTTCCAAATTATCATTTTTCCAAAAAACTTAACAAAATTGCCAAAGTTGCGAAAATGGTTTCGAAACCTTAGTTTTCGAAATCGGGTCGTAACAATAGAATTATTTAAAATTGACCTTAGTAGAATTCTTACGTCAAAACTTAATCAGTAAGGAATCTCTCATCAACTCAACTTTGTGCTACGGGATTCTAGGGACCTTAATGACATCCAAAATCATTACCACACTAAGAACAATTAAGAATCACTCGGTACGGCCTTATACACAATTCAAGAATGACTCGGGTCTTAAGTTAGAAATTTTGGCGGTGTTACACTAATGATCCCTTTGGAATAGTTGACCGTACAACAATTTCAAAACATTACATATTACTATGTGAAATTGATATGAATGTCAAAGTTACTATGCAGAACATTTACAAATAATGTGTCAAACAACATATTTCACTATAAATAGGCTTGTGTTACTTCATAGACATTTTTTGATGTACTGGCTTGGGATTTTTAAAGAAGGGTATATAATATATATTCAAGAATTTACAAAAAAAATAGATTTTACAATTAAATTTAATATGCACTTGTCTAGGATTTTTGAGATTGATAAGTCTGATTTAGCTTTAATTCATAGAGGTTGTCATCAAAGCTCATTTGTAGCATTCTCTGGCCACTAATTTGTTTAGTGTCTGAATCAGAACTATAATAATCTAAATTTGTTGTAAGTATGTTTTTGTTGTGTTTATTTGATTCAATTCTCATGGTGGAAGCAGTTGAAATATAGGTGGTAATATTTCATAATAGCAAGTGCAATTGTACATCCGTAGGTCTCAAGGTTACTTTTTGGCTTCTCTTTGCCAAAACATATTCTGCTTCAATATCATTTTAGGAGAATATAGAAGGCTGGAATCAAGGGTATGCATATAGGTTAGGTGTCGTTTTTAAGGCCTGAAATCCCTCTACCTCCTAATCCAACTCTCTCCCCCCCATTTCTCCCACCATCTTCTTTCCCCGTTTTTTTTTTCTGTCACTTTTTTATTTTGCTTCATTGAGGGGAAATATGGGTTTCTTTATCATTTTCCTTCTTTTTGATGTCGTCTCGTCTTACTTAAATGCGTATTATGTCTAAAAGAAATGGGTTTATTAGTTATTTATACATTTATTTTAGGTTGGACTTCAAAGAGGCTTGGACGAATAACATCAAACACAACCTACTTTTGAAGTTAGTTCCACAATTCAACTATCATCTGATGACATTACTTCAATATGGACAAATGTGACAAGAGATATAAAGAAAGGTAGAGTTTACGAACTTGGAGTACAACCTTCCTCGTGTCATCCATCACCATTATTGTCTGGTGCTTCTACTTCTCAATCTTTGAAAGAACTGGAAGCAATGCGAAGAGAGATTTCAAAGTTGACAAAACGACTTCAAACATCTGAAGTTAACTTTGCTAAAGTTCAAAGGTTTATGGAGAAAACATATGGCTGAATCTGATGATGGTGAAGAAGACACCAACTCTGATGAAGAGTTTTCACGATCCAAAATGGACATGATGACACTAGTCTATTTCCACCTAGACAAGTCAGCCCTAAACCCAACAACATGAAATAATTGATGAAAGTAAAGCAAGAATAACATAAGAGCGAATAACTTATTCATTCTAATACAACCCCAAAACTTGATTGTTACTTGTACAAGCCACTAATATATAAACTACAGCTTGAAAGATAATTACAAGTCTTAACGTCTTTGTTTCTCAAATAGAATGAAGCATAAGGTGAGGAACAAGAGAGTCCACCGGGATGACAAGCAACTACATCTAACGTATCCTCAGAAAGTTTCAAATATAACAAGAAGAAGAGCAATCACACGGATTCGGGCTCGGAACCTACACAAGTGTAGAAGCAAGGAGTAAGTACCAAACAACACGGTGCTCAACAAGCAACCAACTAAACAAGGTAAGACTAGCTAGAAAATGAGTACTCGTTTCATCCTAACCAAACCTCCTCAAACTACAACCTGCATAGAAATCATCCCAACCTAACAGTTTCACAATACACAATTCATAAGGTTTAACAATCACAGTCCAATAGTCACAGTTCAACAACCAACACGTATCAAGTATGTCAATCAAAAGTGTCAAACAGATCAATCTCAAGTATCAAGTGCATCAATCACAATTAACAAGTATGTAGATCAATCTTAAGTATTAAAATGCACCAAATCACAATAGTCAAACTCTTGCCAGAACCATTTCCCTTCGGTACAATATCACTAGTCGTAACCATTTTCCTTCAACTTTATATCATATCATTAGCAGGAACCATTTTTATTTGTCTTTATATCACAAGCCATAATAATTTCCCTTCGACTTTATATTATATCACTTGTCGGAATCATTTCCCTTTGATTTTATATCACATTACTAGCCGAAATCCTTTTCGTTCGGCTTTATATCATGTTACTTGCCGGAACCTTTTCCCTTAGGCATAACATCAGATTGTTAGTGTAAAGTTCTAATGAAAAACAACCTATTTTTTCAGAACAATAATTGTCATCAAAAAGGAAAGAATCAAGAATGAATCATGGATCCCTCATCAATCAAAATTCAGAAGAAATCACATTAAAGGCAAATTGAAGACTGCCAATCAAGGAAGATCACAAAATATGAAAAATATCAGAAAGCTCAAATCAAGGAAGATCACAACATGCACTAATCAAGGAAAGCTGAAAGATCTTGACAGCTAACAATAAATGATACAACGGCTACATCTCAATCAAGGAAGCTAAATATCACAAAGAATCAAGGATTAACTGAAGATCTCAACGACTACAACCAACACTCAATCAAGAATAATTCTAAAAGGAAAATGAAGATTAGCCTTCAACTTGATTCTTGGAAAATAAGGATCCCCTGCCTTCTTTTCCAAGGATCAAAATCTCTTAGGTTGCCATCTCTTCAAAGGAAATATTCAAAACTCCAAACACTATAAAAGGAAGCTCAACTGATAGAAGAAAAGCATACAAGAAGTCTGAATCATCTCACATTCTCTACTCTACTTTTAACAAACATTGTATTACTTAGTTCTACTGTGTAAACAAAAAAGAGAGGAGAGAAAAATATTGTTGGTAAGGCTTTTGTATCAAAACAAAAAGAGTGAAACAAATCACTGAGTGTAATATGTCTACACTCATCTCTGTACTCACACCAAAGGTTACAAAGGCTTGAAGAGAACACCTTTGCAACCCAAGGGGACTGGACGTAAGATCCACATTGGTCCCAACTAGTATAAAAACTTTTTGTGTCAAGTTTACTTTCCAGATTTTAATTATACTTCTCTGCTATCTATAGTCGACTAAGAGACACCTTAAGTCGACTACTCAAGAAGAAAAATGAAAAAATAGCAATTCACCCTCCCTCTTGCACCTTCAATTGGTATCAGAGCCTCGTCTCACAAAAATCTGTCTAACGACAGGTGATAAAAAGATCATGGCACAATAAATCATGGGCGCACTATTTCAAGAAGGAACCTCTCAAACAAGACCTCCCTACTTTAATGGGAAACACTTTTCTCATTGGAAAGTGAGAATGGAAACCTTCATAAAATCCTATGATGTGAAAGTTTGGAGAGTGATCAAGCTTGGTGACATTCCTATTCCTATCACGAAAAGTCAATCATCCACTATTCCAAGCATGGAGAACTACACAAATGAACAAATGGAGATTATTCCAATAAACTCCAAAGCAAAAAATGTTCTATATAATGCTATCAGTGGTGAGGAATATAAAAAGATATCTTGATGTTACACTGCCAAAGAGATCTGGGATAAACTGGAAGTTACCTATGAAGGAACAGATAAAGTCAAAGAAACCATCATCAGCTTGCTAGTATATGAATACGAACTCTTTCAAATGAAGGAAGGAGAAACAATCGAGAGCATGTTTGCTCGATTGAGTAAGATCATTGGAGAACTAAAAGCTTCAGGAAAAATATATCCTCCCATAGAACATATACGAAGAGTTCTTTGAAGATTGCCACCGCAATGGCACGCCAAAGTAGTTGCTCTTGAAAGCATGAATTTAAACACCCTAACCTATGATGAGGTGGGGGGAGATTTAAATAGCTTTTGAGAAAACTCATCTTAACAAAAAAGGCCAAGAAGAATCCAAAACAAAGACTTTGGCGTTCAAAGCAAATCAGGAAGACAAAGGAGAAAAAGAACTAGCAGAAGATAAAATTGCCTTAATTGCCAGATCAGTGATGGATTCCTTCAGGAAATCTAGAAACAACAGAAGAGGAAGAAACTTCGGAAAGGGAAAGTATATCACTGATCAATCAAGAAATGATGGAAAATGTTATGAATGTGGAAAGTATGGTCACATAGCTAGTGAATGTCTAGAAGAAAAGAAAAATTACTCCAGAGGAAACCAAAAGAACAAAGCACTAAGCAGCTGGAGTGATGAAGACAACTTGAAAATGAACATGAAGAAATTGGTAACATTTGCTTCATGGCTGTTGGAGAATCAAGCACAGAGGTATGGCACAGAGGTATGTAATAATTGTAATGATTTAAAAAACTTGCTAGATCGTGCTGTGACAGACCTTAATAGATTTTTTTCTGACTTTCAAAATCTTCAAACTGAAAAAAGGAATTTGGAAATTAAAATGGAAGTTAGTGAAGTTGAAAAGGATCTCCTTTATGAAGAAATTCACAAATTGAAAATTGCACTTGAGAATTCCCTATACAAATCAAACTCTTCCAAAATTTCCTCTAAAAGGGTCTCTAGCAACAAAAATTCTTCAAATGGAAATTACTTTAGCTGCAACCAGTCTTATAAGTCGACTGATTCAAGAACTAACAATAATGATTCCATTTCAGAATAATATACTCCTAAATCTTGCAATTATTGTGGCAAGTCTGGACATGTGTCATATAACTGCTGGTTTCAAAATCAAAACTCATCTGGATGGGTTTGGAGACCCAAAAGAACTCCAAATAACCTTAACCTTGAAGGACCTAAAAAGGTTTGGGTACCTAAGAGGAGATAATAATCTTATTTTGCAGGAACACTGCAAGAAAACAAAAGAAAAATGGTACATGGATAGCGGATGTTCAAATCACATGACGGGAGATAAAATTTCGTTCAAATCTGTTGTTGAATACAAGGGAGGAAACATTCGTTTTGGTGATAACTCAAAAGGAACGGTAATTGGTATTGGTACAATTTCTTTTAATGATTCTTGTGATATCTCAAATGTTTATCTAGTGACAGGACTTAAATACAATCTATTGAGTATTAGTCAACTATGTGGCTCAAATCTAAAAGTCCATTTTCACAAGAATCGATGCTTGATAAAAGATTCATCTGGAAATAATCTACTACAAGGAAGTAGAGAAAATAATGTATACATTCTTGACTCTGTAAAAGACAATGGAGAACACATATGTTTATCTTCAGTGACTGATGATCCCTGGATTTGGCATAAGAAACTTGGCCATGCAAGCATGAACTGATAGAGAAGCTGGCTAAAAATGAGCTGGTAATTGAGTTACCTAAGCTGGACTATTAAAAAGATCACATCTACGACGCGTGCCAAATGGGTAAGCAAACAAGAAACTCATTTTCTGCCAAGGATTTTGTCTCCACAATTAAACCTCTACAGCTCCTACACATGGACTTATTTGGACCTACCAGAATAGCCAACATCGGAGGTAAAAGGTACGCTTTTGTAATAGTTGATGATTATTCTCGTTTTACTTGGGTTATGTTTTTATCTCACAAGGATGATACTTTAAAATTTTTTGAGTTTTCTGTGAGAAAGTTCAAAGAGACAAAGGTTATTATATTTCATCTATAAGAAGTGACCATGGAGGAGAATTTGAGAATAATTTGTTTGAAAAGTTCTGTAATGAGAAAGGCTATACTCACAACTTCTCTTCACCTTGATCGCCTCAACAAAATGGAGTTGTGGAACGAAAGAACATGACATTGCAAGATATGGAAAGAACGATGATTGTAGACCACTCTCTTCCACACAAATTTTGGGTAGAAGCTGTAAGTACAGCCTGTCATTTGTTGAATAGATGCTTAATCAGACCCATTCTGAAAAAGACACCCTATGAATTGTGGAATGGTAAGAGACCTAACACTGGTTACTTCCATCCATTTGGGTGTAAATGTTTTATTCACAACAATGGCAAGGATAATATTGGTAAGTTTGATGCACGAAGCGATGAAGGTATATTTCTTGGCTACTCAAACTCCAGTAGATCTTATCAAGTTTTTAATAAGCGTACTTTACATATTGAAGAATCTATTCATGTTGTTTTTGATGATTCTAACAAATTTGTTGAGGTAAGAATAAACACATATGATGAACAGAATTAACTGTCTGTATCAACTCAAAGGGGGATAAGTAGTACTGAACAGTCGACTGCAGCAGAACCTTCAATCGATCCTATAGTCGAATCTGTTCCCAATGAATGGAGAAGCAAACTAAATTATCCAAACAAATTTATTATTGGAAATCCAAGTAAAGGTATGAAGACTCGAGCATCAAGAAGAAATGAGACACATGTTACACTCATCTCTTAGCTAGAACCTAAGAAACTAAAAAAGGCTCTCTCAGATGAACATTAGATCAAGGCCATGAAAGAGTAACTAGATCAGTTCGACAAAAATCAAGTTTGGACTCTAGTCCCTAAACCTGATGATAAGTCCATCATTGGAACAAAATGGGTTTACAGAAACAAACTGAATGAATCTGGAGAAGTAATCTGCAACAAAGCCCGTTTAGTGGCTTAAGGTTACTCTCAACAAGAAGGAGTCGACTATGATAAAACGTTTGCTCCTATAGCAAGGTTAGACTCTATTCGCTTACTTCTAGCTTTTGCTACCCATAAAGGTTTTAAATTGTTTCAAATGGATGTGAAAAGTGCTTTCCTAAATGGTTTTATTGAAGAAGAAGTTTTTGTAAAACAACCTCCTGGGTTTGAAAACCCAAATTTTCCCTATCATTTTTTCAAGCTCTCAAAAGCTTTGTATGAGCTTAGGCAATCACCTCGTGCTTGGTATGATCGTCTCAGCAAATTTCTTTTAAATCATGGTCTTACTCGTGGAAAAATTGATACAATTTTTTTTGTGAAAAGATCTTCCTCTAATAATCTTATTATTCAAATTTATGTTGATGACATTATTTTTGGAAGTGCTAATATCTCCTTATGTGAAGAATTTTCTGCACTTATGCAAAGTGAATTTGAAATGAGTATGATGGGCGAATTAACTTGTTTTCTCGGACTACAAATCTATCAATCTGAGAAAGGTATATTCCTCTGTCAAACCAAATACTGCAAAGAGCTCATTCAAAATTTGGCATGGAAAACTCCAAGTCATTAGGCACTCCCGTGAGTTCCACTTGTTCTCTTGACAAAGATGATGAAGGTAAGACAGTCGACAAGACTAAGTATAGAGGTATGATTGGGTCTTTACTCTATCTTACTGCCTGCCGACCGGACATCATCTTCAGTGTATGCAAATGTGCTTGATTTCAGTCTGCTCCTAAAAAATTCCATCTAACTGCAGTAAAGTGTATTATTCGTTATTTAGTGGGAACATCTTCCTTCGTTTTATGGTATCCAAAAGAGAAAAATTTCTTTCTCGAAGGATTTTCTAACGCTGACTATGCAAGTGATAAAGGCGACAAGAAAAGTAGTAGTGATACATGTCAAATTCTGGGAAAATCATTGATTTCCTGGAACAACAAAAAACAGGGCTCTGTGTCTCTCTCTACAACAGAGGCTGAATATATTTCCATCGGTCAATGTTGTGTTCAAATTCTATGGATGGTTCATCAATTAAGTGATTATGATTTATCTTTTAAACCTGTTAAAATTATGTGTGATAATTCTAGTGCTATTGTCTGTCAAAAAATTTTGTGCATCATTCTCGAGCTAAGCATATTGATATCAAACATCATTTTATTAGAGATCATGTTTTAAAAGGTGATATTGAAATTTCCTTTATTAGTACTGATTTTCAACTAGTTGATATTTTTACAAAACCCCTTTTAGAGGAAAGATTTTGTTCCTTTCGTAAATCTTTGAATATTATTGAGAATCCCTTAAATTGCTGATATTATTGCCTGCTTTAATTATCTCTGTGTTCATATTTTTCCTGCGTCCTCGTTAATATCTCTATTATTACTACTTTTGGATTGCTACTTTGGTGTGTTTTGGGTTTCTGTTGACTATTTGTTGTGGTTAATCTTTGTTAAACTCTATGTTCTTTCCTTTTTGCTGATGCCAAAGGGGGAGAATTATGATTAAGTATTATTGCTTTAATGTTGCTAAATGCTTGCTATCATTGTCTCTGTTGATTTTATGCTTGCTATCACTATCTCTCTGTTGATTATATTATTATGCAACTGGAGTTGTATACATAGCAAAGAATAGTCTCACATATATTTAGGGGGAGCAAGTTCAAAACTCAACTCCTCCAGTCAACCACCATTCACTGCATTCAAGGGGAGCAAATCCAACATCCACTCTCTAAGCCGACTATAACAGGAAAGTATTTCTACTACATATTGTCATCATCAAAAAGGAGGAGATTGTTAGTGTAAAGTTTTAATGATAAACAACCTATTTTTTCAGAACAATAATCGTCATCTAAAAGGAAAGAATCAAGAATGAATCATGGATCCCTCATCAATCAATATTCAGAAGAAATCACATTAAAGGCAAATTAAAGACTGTCAATCAAGGACGATCACAAAATATGAAGAATATCAGAAAGCTCAAATAAAGGAAGATCACAAAATGCATTAATCAAAGAAGCTGAAAGATCTCGACAGCTAACAATAAATGATACAATGGCTACATCTCAATCAACACTCAATCAAGGAAAATCTAAAGATCTCAAACTACTACAATCAACACTCAATCAAGGAAGCTAAAGATCACAAAGAATCAAGGATTAACTGAAGATCTCAACGACTACAACCAACACTCAATCAAGGATAATTCTAAAAGGAAAATGAAGATTAGACTTTAGCTTTATTCTTGGAAAATAAGGATCCCCTGTCTTCTTTTCCAAGGATCAAAATCTCTTGGGTTGCCATCTCTTCAAAGGAAAGATTCAAGACTCCAAACACTATAAAAGAAAGCTCGACTGATAGTAGAAAAGCGTACAAGAAGTCTGAATCATATCACATTCTCTACTCTACTTTTAACAAACATTGTATTACTTAGTTCTACTGTGTAAACAAAAAAGAGAGGAGAGAAAAATATTGTTGGTAAGGCTTGTGTATCAAAACAAAAAGAGTGAAACAAATCACTGAGTGTAATCTGTCTACACTCATCTCTGTACTCACACCAAAAGTTACAAAGGCTTGAAGAGAACACCCTTGCAACCCAAGGGGACTGGACGTAAGATCCACATTGGATCCCAACCAGTATAAAAAAAATTGTGTCAAGTTTACTTTCCATTTTTTAATTATACTTCTGTGCTAGCTACAGTCGAACTAAGAGACACCTTAAGTCGACTACTCAAGAAGAAAAATGAAAAAACAACAATTCACCCCCCCCCCCCCCTCCTCTTGCACCTTCACACATGTCTCATCACAGTGCACAATAATATCAATGCAAATAAGTAATTTCACACTATAAGAAAGAGACAACAATTCGAGCAATTCAAGTTCACATTAATGCCATCAAAGCATTTCATCAATCAACAAAATAGGGTCCACAACAAGACAATTGACAAAGCATAATGATCATCACATTGCCTTTTTCATTAATCCCTTTTTTATTCATTAAGACTAATCAAATGGAACAATAAGCCTATCACATAATTTTTATTACTCCCCAACACATATAATGAAGGGAAATACATGATTCTATTAATTTTACAAGGTTTAGGAGATCACTTGCCTCAATTCAATCAAAACACCAATCCAAGACTTGTTCCTTCTCTTTCCAAACATGTCCAAAGCCACACAATCTAATTCGGTCAAGTAATCACAATAAGATTCCGGAAATAACAATACACATATCATACACTTAAAAAAATGGGTCAATACACTCAAAAATCCAATTTCAAAAATGAAGTTTGAGATCGAAAATCTTTACTTGAAAATGTTATCCAAGGCATTTGGAACTCATTGGTGAAAACAGTTTCAAAATAGGAATTAAAATCAATTCACAACCACCAATTTAGTTTAGAACTCAAGTTCTTAAAAAAAACTTACCATTTGCCAATCAAAATCCCATGTTTTGATGTCAAAATCCATAAATGATAAAAGAGAATTGAAGTTTTAGGTTCACAAAAGCTTACCCAAATGATTTAACACAAGAAATCTCTTCAAAATCGTCTCCAAGAAGCTCAAAATTGAGAAAAATGGGTAATACCCCCAAAAATGATAGGCATAAAGGGTCTCAAATGTCGCAAAAGCGAACCCCAAAAAAATCTCGATCTTCACAATTGAGAACTAGGCTTCACTTTCGCGAAGGTCGCAAAAGCGAACAATTCATCACGAAAGCGATGGTCTGGCAAGGGGCACCCTTCACGATTGCGAGAAGGTCTTCATTAATGCAACCATCGCGGTCGTAGATACCTCTTCATCATTGTGAGGCTTGTAGACACGAGAAACACAATCAATTCAAAAATCATTGAATAGACCCTCCAGATTTGTTCAAAACCCCATACACACGTACAATAAATGAAAACCGACTAAATTCAATGTTACAGACTCAATGAAACCATCGAAACACAAATTCGAGGTCACCTTGACCCGAAATCTGTGAAGGTCAAAAGAAAGGAACATAACGCCTAAAAAGGCTAAATCAAGTTTGTGACATCTGAAAATTCAACCAAGTCCTCAATTAAGCCCAAAATCATCCCCCGAATCCAACTAAATTCTCGGAATTTTGATCCGAACATTCGAACCCCTAATGTTGACAATAAGTCAATCCAAAGGCTAAAATTCCACAATTTTCCAACTTAGGACCTCAAGTCCTCAAAAAGATTTCAAATCTGAAACTGACAACTCTCTTAGACCAATTTCCACAGTTCGGGACTGATGAAATTGATAAAATTTCATTCCGACACTCGAAACTTCAAAAGACACCAAAAGCCACTTTTTAACAACTTTAGCTTTTGAAAACAAAAACTTACATTAGTCACAACTTTTTACTCAAATCTTTGAAACCAATTCCAAAACTCATACATAAATAACTCGGGGTCAATATCGGGAGGGGAAAAATGGTAATTTTATAAAAACTTCTAAAAATGACCGACCGAGTCATTATAAGAGTAGATTGTGTTCTGACTGTTTAGACATTTTCTATGAGATTTAGACTTGTTTTAAACTTTTTACTTTCGTTTTAAATGACAACTGAATACTTATTAGACTTAATTTTGATGATGCTTGAACTTTTAGACTCAATTGAATTTAATGAAATTTGAATCTTTAGGAATATTTTGTTTTATTGTTGAATTTTATGGATGGATGGTATTATAATTTAGCAGGTGGTGTACCAAATAAACAACATTTTTCTGTATTCTAAATATAGTTTTTTTCGGCTACAATAATCTGCTATATTATATAATTCTTCTTTTATAAAATTTAAAATGCCGACTACAGTAATCAGAAATCACATAAATATTTAATAAACTAATTTTTTATATTGACTATAATAGTCGGAAGAGTGCCTAAATGATTAATAAATAAATTATATATGCCGACCACAGTAATTGAAATATATATTAATTAATTATTTAATTGTTTAACTACTACAACAACTGTAGTCAGAATTGTTTAAATCAATACATTATTATTTTACTTGTGTTCTGACTACAGTAATCGGCCATTTAGGCACTTTAATGGTCCAGTCTTATTTTATATATTGTGACTATGATAGTCGACAAATATTTTCTAATGTTTAATATGCCGACTACTCAAAATTAGTCGAAAGGTCATCGGAAAACACCATTTTCCTACTATATTCCGACTAATTTTGCAGTCGGCTAACAATTTTTTTTTGTGTGGTTTGTTACTTCACTCTCGAGCGTGTGTGATTGTGCTAATTAGAAAGGGAAAAAAATATCTTATCCAAAGTGGTCCATTTTTTTCTTTACTAGTGCACCACCAAGAAAAAACAAAATATTTTTCACGTTTGCGTTTTTACTTAAAAAATTGAACAAAATGACAGAACTATTTAATACACTTGAATGTTGATTGCATTATTTCTCTTCAACTTGGATCTGACATGAAAATGACATAATTGTTACTTTTTACCTAAGTTGCTCGGACTTTTCAAAAATGTTGTCGTACCCGTATCGGATCCTTCAAAAATACACTATTAATGATCCGACATGCACCCAATATTTTTGAAGAGTCCAAACAACATAGCTATTTACTACTCACTATCTGTCCGACTCATAACTTAAGGACTGGAAAAGAAAAACTCAAATTCTCGAATAAGCAGAAAGTGTAGAAAGATATCAACCATGCATGGATGATCTCCTGTAAACCAGAAGTTTGCCCACTTATCTCATCGTTACGGCAAAAATGATGGGATAAATAATTTAAGGACAGGCTGTATTGTTAGTTTTCAATTCGGAGACGAGATATCCATCCTAGTTACTAACCAAACGTGAAATAAAATAATCCTACATTTTATCCTGAAATTATAATCATACCTTATATCTCACGTATATCAAACGACTCCTTAATGAATTCTAAGCAATATGAATTTGTACTAGTCGAATAATAAATATTACTCCCTCTATTCTAATTTATGTGACACATTTCGTTTTTCAAGAGTCAAATAGTTTAAGCTTGACCGAGAATTTGCTTATGGAATCTTCAAGTTTTTTTTAAAGAAATGGAATTTATATATTTGTAAACTACGTAAAAAATACTATAAGTTACAATAATTGATAATTCAAAATATTTAAAAGATATATGAAAAATTGACACTAAAAAGTAGACTTGTTTAAATCTCAAAATCTAGAATGTGCCACATAAATTGGGATGGAAGGACTAATTATGAAAAAAGGACTTGTTTGGATAGTTGTTGATATCTATTGTATTTGTATTTAATTTGCTGCTAGTTTTGTTTAGGTTTAATAAAATTTTGGGGAAAATGATAAGGACCCCTCAACCTATGCCCGAAATCTCAGAGACATACTTATACTATACTAAGGTCTTATTATCCCCTCAAACTTATTTTATAAATAATTTTTTACCCCTTTTGGCCTACGTGGCACTATCTTGTGGGTCCAGCGTGTGTTGACAATTTTTTCAAGGATAGTGCCACGTAGGCCAAAAAGGGATAGAAAATTATTTATAAAATAAATTCAGAGGGTAATAGGACCTTAATATAGTATAAGTGTGTCTTTGAGATTTCGGACATAGATTGAGGTGGTACTTATGCATTTTCCCTAAAAAAATTGTTTTAATCGTTAGTACTAGGTAGACATATCTACCTTCTCTATAAATTCTATCCCTATTAATTCTTCTCACCTAATCACTAGTCAATTTCAGATTATTATATACTTTTTCTACATGCACCACCAAGAAAAAATGTTGTTTTGAAAATTTGTGTTCTTAATTATGACCTAATATTTGTGTGGTATGAAAACTTCTTATTAATTGAAGTTAAACTCAGAAATTTAAACTTATTTTTTTATTTTCAGTTATTTAAACTTTATTGTTATGAATGTAAAAAATGTATCATCATTTTAAAAATAGATTAATAAAAAATAATATTAAACAAATTAAAACAAAAGGTGTAACCAGGAACACACTAATAATAGGAAAACTATCTTATTAGAAAAAAAAAATTATATTTATGAAATTTCGGTATACTTTAAATTAATTACATAATCACTTATCCCCTCGTTCTCTCACTCTCTCCCCTTTTTTGCTATCTCCCCATCACTCTATCCCCTCTTTCTCTCGCTCTCTCTCCTTTCTCTCACTCTCCCCTCTTTTTGCTTGATGGTGATAGCACTGAGACAATTGATGAATATATATTCGTGAATATTTGATATCAAATATATGTATCTTTAATATCAAATATATATATTTATACATAAATACACGTATTACCAAATACATGTATCTATGTATACGCTGTCCACTGTATTTTTCATGATGGCAAGACAACACTTATAGCCCCGCTTGAAGATTATCCCACAAGAATTTTTCAAGTAGTTTTTAACTTTTCCTTCACTAGTGTTGGGTGCTAAAAGTGCTTTTGAAAAAAAAAAATATTTTCCTAATTATTTCCAAAGATCCATATTATAGTTATTTTTTCAATTTGAAAAAGAATGGTCTACTTTTTTTAGTTTATTTTAAAAGAACGATCTTTTTCCTTTTTGGTAGCATTTTGATTTCAATTTTGCCCGTGACATGTGTTTAAGACCACAAGATTAAAGACACATTTTGATATATTTGACATAACTTTTATTTAGGAACACAAAATTGATTTTTTTTAATTTTACTAAACTTCGTGCCATGTCAAATTATGTCCTTTTTTTAGGAAAAAGGGTAAAAAAATGTCCTTAAACTATGTGAAAGGAACAAAAATATCCTCCGTTTATAGTTTGGCTCAAAAATACCCTTACCGTCAATACTTTGATTCAAAAATACCCTTGCAGTCAATTCTTTGATCCAGAAATGCCCCTAGAGATACTAAATGGGTCAAAAATGTCATTTTCTGAATAAATATATCATTTTTTTCCTTTTAAACACACCTTCTTCCTAATTAAAATATTATTAAAGAACCATGTTCTTGTTTTCTTTCTTTTAAAATTACTTTAACAAATAAAAATGTAGGAAATATTTTTTTTTCTTCTAAATCTCATTTTATCAATTAAAATAGAATAATTTCATGTACCTTTTGACATATAATATATATCATATATAAAATATCATAATATATCCATCATTAATTATATTTATATTATAGTAAAAATAATTATAAAAAATAAGAAATATTTTTATTTTTTATTTTTTTCATAATTGAAGATAAACATTTCCTAATTTTAAAAAATATTATTAGAAAAAAGAATGTGTTAAAAAGAAAATAAATAATATATTTATTTGGAAAATGAGCATTTTTTTTCCATTAAATAACAATAAGGGAATTTTCGGACCAAAGTATTGATGGCAAGGGCATTTTTGGACCAAACTACAAACGAAGAGTATTTTTGTTCCTTTCACATAGTTTAAGGGCATTTTTTTACCCTTTTCTCTTTTTAAAAAAAAATAAAGAGAACATTATTTTTCAAAGTACTTGCAAAGTTCAAACTGAACAAATAAAAGTGAATTAAGAGAATATATTTTAACTGACTTGAGTGAGTTGGTTCATTTTCCCTATCTCATTCCTCTAAAAAGTATGTGAAGGTCCTTCATTGTTAGTTACTTCACTCTAGAGCTAGCGTGGTGCTACTTGGAAAGAATAAGAAAAATCTATCCAAAGTGGTCAATTTTTTTCTATCGTGTACTACTAGTGCTCCACTAGGAGAAAACAAACCATATATTTGGCCAAAAAACTTTGTCACTATTTGACAAATATATTTGACAAATATTTCAACTTTTCAAATTCTAGGAAAAAAACCAGTATTTAGGTGGAGTTCTAATATTTGGAAAAACTTTAAAATTAAAAAATTACTCCAAACTTTTATATTTTATAAAAAAGCATCCATTATTTATTAATTCCAACTAATATTTATCTATAAAATTATTCCATTAATACTAATAACAAGATTGAGAAAAAGAAACAATTTGTTTTTAATGGACTATAATTCATCTTGAATCAATGACAAGTTTGAGTATGCGATTAATGTATTGCTCTTTCCCATATAGTTATTTTGTTGTTGTTGATTGTTATCAATTGTGTTATAATGTTATAGTGACAACATGAGGTAGTGTGAAACGAAGTATAGTTGAGGAGGCTTGGGTCTTAGCATCTGAATTGTCGAAGTACCCTCAGATCGAGTGAGCAGAGGGTCAAAGAGTACCACCTCGAGTGGATGTGAAGGAGCGTCGAATGTACTGTGGGGTATATATATATCTATATTGAAGTCTTCCTTTGCTGCATTAGGCCAACAATATTAGTCTTCCATTACTGCAAAATTGCAACAATGTCAAAAAGCTTAAAAGTTGTTTACCTACAAGTTTGAATTGTTAGGTTCCATTGATGTCATTAGTGACATCAAATGAACAAATTTTTTTCTTATAAATAGAGCACTTGTGCTCATTTGTAAGGACACACCAAAATAGAGAAGGAATAAAGAGTAGAGAGAGTATCCACAAACTATTTCTTAGTTTGTGAGAAAATAGTGTGGAAGTAATATTGTTGTGAGTTGTAAGAAATAAAAGAGTGCTGAATAGTAGTCTTTTGAAACTACAAAGTTTTCCATCAATATTATTGTATTACTTATTCGGGTATCATATTTACCCAATTTTAATATTTAGTATCGTTGTTATTCTCTTCCTATTGCTATTTAGTTTGGATATTATCCTGGGTGTGATTATCATTTTGTCCAACAACGTGATATCAGAGCCATGACAAATAATAGTCTGTTGTCCTTTCAGTACCCCCATCTCACAAAAGAAAATTATGAAAAATGGTGTCTACGAATGAAATCCATTATTGGCTCTCAAAATGTTTAGGACATTGTAGACAAAGGGTATACAAAACTCACTAATGAGGAAACTTTGTCCTCAAATTAAAAGGATGTCTTGTTAAAAACAAGAAAGAAAGGTCAACATACCCTCACTCTCATCCATCAATGTTTGGATGATGGCATGTTTGAGAAGGTGGCTGATGCCACCACCTCAAAAGAAGCTTGGGAGATTTTACAAAATTCTCTTCAAGGAGTTGATAAAGTAAAGAAGATAAAACTTTAAATTCTAAGGGCTGACTTTGAAGTTTTAAAAATGAAAGAATCTGAATCCATTTCAGATTTCTGTTCAAGATTGATGGCTATTGTAAATCAACTAAGAAGATACGGGGAGGAAGTAGATGATTTGCATGTGGTAGAAAATATCCTTCGTTCTTTAACACCTAAATTTGATTATGTGGTGTGTGTTATTGATGAGTCTAAAGATTTAGACTTTATGACGGTAGAACAATTGGAAGGTTCTTTAATAGCCCACGAAAAGAAAATGAAATGAAGAAAAGAAGAGCCACTAGAGCAACTTTTTAAAACTCAGGCATCCTTCAAAGGATTTGAAGGTGAGAAAAGTTACAAAGGAAATGGAAAATGGCGAGGCCGTGGAGGTCATGGAGGCCGTGGAAGAGGAAGAAGTTATACCAGTAAATTTAACAATGAAGATAAGAGTCACCAGTCATTTAGAGGTCGTGGCCGTGATCAACGAGGAGGAAGAGGACGTGAAGCTTATCAAGGTACAAATGAAATGAGGTATGACAAATCTAAAATTGAGTCTTATAACTGTCATAAAATTGGACATTACTCTTGGGAATGTCGTAGTAATGTTGAAGAGACAGTTAATCTTGTTGACAACAACAAAGACGAAGATGAGTCAATGTTGTTATTAGCTTTCAAAAAAGATACAAATGATTGCAGTTCATGGTACCTTGGCAATGGAGCAAGTAATCATATGTGTGGCCATAAAGATAAGTTTGTGGAGATAAAAAAGACAGTGAAAGGTAATGTGTCTTTTGGAGATACCTCAAAGATCTAAATTAAAGGGATAGGTACGATTTTGATATCTTGTAAAGATGGTGGCCATAAATTGATTAACAATGTTTATTATGTGCCAAAATTGAAAAGTAATATTTTGAGTTTGGGTCAACTTCTTGAAAAAGAATATGATATTCATATGAAAAATATGCATCTTTGGCTTAGAGATTCAAGTAACAACTTAATTGCTAAAGTGCATATGGCAAAGAATAGGTTGTTCCCTTTGAATCTTAAAACCATTGATGCTAAGTGTTTGAAGTCTAATGTGCCAAATGACTCATGGTATTGTCATATGAGATTTGGGCACTTGAACTTTGAAGCGCTCAAATCAATGGGAGACAAGAACATGGTAGATGGGATACCGTCAATCAACCATCCAAATCAGTTGTGTGAAGCTTGTCTTCTTGGAAAACATGCAAGGAGGAGTTTTCCAAAGGAAACTACATCAAGAACAAGTAAGCCACTTCAACTTGTACACACCAATGTGTGTGGTCCAATTGATCCACCTTCTTTTGGTAAAAGAAAATACTTCTTGCTCTTTATTGATGATTTCAGTAGAAAGACTTAGATATACTTCTTGAAACAAAAATCTGAAGTTTTTGTTGCCTTTAAAAATTTTAAAGCACTTGTAGAAAAAGAAAGTGGCTATGAAATAAAAGCATTAAGGTCTGATAGAGGAGAAGAATTCACTTCAAAAGAATTTAATGACTTTTGTCAATCTCATGGAATTCGTCACCCTCTAACGGTACCTTACTCTCCCTAGCAAAATGGAGTTGTAGAAGGAAAAAATAGAACAATTCTTAATATGGCTAGATGTATGTTGAAAGCTAAACATCTACCAAAAGAATTTGGGCCGAGGCTGTTTCTTGTGCAGTTTATTTGAGCAACAGGTCTCCAACAAAAAATGTACGAGATCAAATGCCTCAAGAAGCATGGAGCAGAAGAAAGCCAAGTGTCAAGCACTTAAGAATCTTTGGGAGCATAGCATATGCTCATATTCCACATCAAGGGAGAGCTAAAATTGATGATCGTAATGTCAAGTATGTGTTTATTGTCTATGACGTGAGTTCAAAAGGCTACAAATTGTACAATCCAAGTAATAACAAGGTGGTGGTGAGCCGTGATGTTGAATTTGATGAAGAAGCATCATGGAATTGGGAGACTCCGGAAGAAAGAACATATGATTTTCTTCCATACTTTGGAGATGAAGAAGAACAAGAGACCATGGCACCTGCATAGGATGCAACCCCGCCTCCTTCACCAGAAAATGTTGTATCTCCATCTACTCAAGAGAGTTAAAGTGAAAGACCGCATAGGATGAGGACCATCCAAGAACTCTATGATGACACAGAAGAAATTACTAATTTTGATTTTTTGTGTTGTCTCTTTGCTGATAGTGAACCAATGAATTTTGGTGAAGATGTTACTGACAAAAGTTGAAGACTAGCCATGGAGGAGGAGATCCAGTCAATAGAGAAGAATAACACTTGGGAGTTAACGACTCTTCCCAAGGATCATCGAGCAATTGGAGTCAAATGGGTATACAAGGTGAAAAAAATACCCATGGAGAGGTAGAGAGATACAAGGCAAGACTTGTGGCTAAAGCCTACAAACAAAGGCATGGCATCAACTATGAGGAAGTCTATGCGCATGTTGCCTGCATGGAGACAATCTATCTATTGATCTCTTTAGCAGCGCAAATGAAGTGGAAAATCCATCAACTAGATGTCAAATCGACATTCTTGAATGGATATCTCGAAGAAAAATCCTATGTTGAGAAACCATTGGGCTTTGTGGTAACAAATCATGAAGATAAGGTGTTGAGGTTGAAGAAAGCCTTATATGGATTGAAGCAAGCTCCATGAGCTTGGAATAGTCGCACTGACAAATACTTTCAAGACAATGGGTTTACTCGTTGTCTCTATGAATATGCTCTTTACATTAACGTTCATACTAATAGATATGTTCTACTTGTTTGTCTTTATGTTGATGATATGATTCTAACAGATAACAACCCAGTTTTATTTGAAGCTTTCATAAAAGCTATGTCCCTTGAGTTTGAGATGACGGACATAGGGCCCATGTCTTATTACTTGGGCTTAGAAGCGAAGCAAATGGAGGAAGGCATCTTCATATCTCAAGAAATCTATACAAAGGAGATTTTGAAAAAGTTCAACATGTTTGATTGCAACCCTGTGAACACCCCAATGGAAAGTGGAACAAAACTGTCAAAGTTTGATGATGGAGAAAAGGTGGACTCCACTCTGTTCAAAAGTCTCGTAGGAAGTCTAAGGTACTTGAAATGTACGAGACCAGATATACTCTTTGTGGTTGTAGTAGTAAGTCGCTTCATGGAAGCTCCTACCTCCACTCACTTGAAGGTCGCTAGAAGAATTCTTTGTTACCTAAAAGGTACGATCGACCTTGGACTATTTTATTCTTCTTCTAATGATTTTAATTTTGTGGGATATTGTGATAGTGATTATGCGGGAGATGTTGATGATAGAAAAAGCACATATGGTTTTGTGTTTTTCTTGGGTGATTGTGTTATTTCTTGGAGTTCAAAGAAACAATCAATCGTTTCTCTCTCGACCTATGAAGCTGAATACGTGGCATCGACATCATGTATGTGTCATGCTATTTGGTTGAGGAGATTGTTGAACGAACTCAATTTGCCGCAAATTGAATCCACAATGATTTGTGTTGATAATAAATCTGCGCAAGCACTTGCAAGGAATCCAGTGTATCATGATCGGAGCAAGCACATAGACACAAGGTATCACTTTATCCAAGAATGCATTGCCAAGAAAGAGGTAGAGCTCAAGTATGTGAAATCTCATGATCAAATTGCGGATATCTTTACAAAACCTCTCAAGTTTGAAGATTTTCAGAGGTTGAGATCAAGACTTGGAATAAAGAAGAAAAATCAAAATTAAGGAAGAGATTTGTGGGGTCCATATATATATATATTGAAGTCTTCCTTTGCTGCATTAGGCCAACAACATTAGTCTTCCATTACTGCAAAATTGCAACAATGTCAAAAAGCTTAAAAGTTGTTTACCTACAAGTTTGAATTGTTAGGTTCCATTGATGTCATTAGTGACATCAAATGAGCAGATTTTTTTCTTATAAATAGAGCACTTGTGCTCATTTGTAAGGACACACCAAAATAGAGAAGCAATAAAAATAGAGAGAGTAATCCACAAACTATTTCTTAGTTTGTGAGAAAATAGTGTGGAAGTAATATTGTTGTGAGTTGTAAGAAATAAAAGAGTGTAGAATAGTAGTCTTTTGAAACTACAAAGTTTTTCATCAATATTATTGTATTACTTATTCGGGTATCATATTTACCCCATTTTAATATTTGGTGTCGTTGTTACTCTCTTCCTATTGCTATTTAGTTTGGACATTATCATGAGGGTGATTATCATTTTGTCCAACATGTACTACCCAACAATTGTTCATGAGTTATATGCAAACTATGCAACTTTACTTAATCAGGGGCATAAGTTATTGGAGGGGAAACTTGTTCGGCTACTAGAGGTGACAGTCTGCGGTATATAAGTTGATATTTCACCGATGACTATAAACAAGTTTCTATTTGGGCCTAAATATATTCCTCCATCCCAGATGACTGAACTTGATTATAGAAGCGTGAGAGAATCCAACAAAGTTCATGGTTATATTAGGTTATGACGATGAGCCTTCGTGGATGAAAAACATTAAAGAATGAATTCTGAAAGCATTATTGTCATTCCCTGTTAAGTTCTAGTGAGGGTATGGTGCGATATATGTTATTGCCGACCCGAGGAGACAATAAATGGTTGATGATAAGGCGGTATTTGTGTCTACTTTACTGTCGGGAATCCTAATAGACTTTGGGAGAATTATTGTTGGTGAGATCCACATAGCCTCGAGTGTTTGAGTTGGGCCCCATTAGTGAGACTATTATTATTTAGGATTTCCAGTTAGCTACTACTATTCCATTGGGTGTGGAAACCCCTGCTGAATTACCACTGATGCACCAGACACCACTACCACCATGACATAGGTCATTAGAGATGCTACTACTCCACCATCAGTTCCACACTTTGGTGCCTAGCGCGTCATGGTAAACCCTTCTCTATGATTACTTATTGGAATTTTGATGCATCGGGAATAATGTATAGTTTTTGAGAGGATGTACCATTGCCGAGGGGTTTAGTTGTCGTGCTTCTTTTCCCTTAGGTGTTATCTAGTAGAATCGACATGTCTAGAATTGTCAAATTGTGTTTGTATATACGTGTGATGTATCGAGTTAGTCTTGTATAAAATGCTTGTAGCTAGTGATTATATATTATGTGTTGTTGGTAATGTTGTTTATTGTTAAGAATCTTTCTGTGAAATTCGTTGAGTATGAATGAAATAACTGTGATTTAAGCGACTTGATAATTAGAAGTTGACAGTGTAGTTCATGTGTGATTGTGAGCGTTTGTACATTATTCTTGCTTTGTATATGCATCTAGAACTTACATGGTTTATGTTGCATTGATTGAAAGTCAATGAATTAAGAAAGGATCATAGGCCGCTTTTGAATTTAGCCCACTCAGCCTATAAGACCAATCAAATAAACAAAGAAATTTGTTGATCCCAAAGTTTGAGCCTAATGATAACCTATTTGTTGTTAACCTGTATACGTTCTCTTTTTATTTTGAAATTGCTTCTTTGGCCCTGGTCCTCCTTAGACATCGTGTACCTTAGCTCAGAAAAAAATTCCTAAGTTGAAGATGACTACCATGAGTAAACTAAAGATATAATAGGGTATGAATAAAGATAGGATGATAATAATCAGAACTTGGAAATGTTGTGTGTCATCATGAGTAATAAGTTATTTTTAGGTAAAATTAAAAGGAGAATAAAATGATGAATCGTATCCAAAGGATCTGAAATTGAGAAATAAATGGGAGAAATAACCCTGGCTAAAGAGGAAAAAAAGGGTGAAGATGGTTGTAAGGAGGGCGTACTCACTACTCCCAAATGTATCTTATCTTTACTCTAAGCCTATATTATAAGCCGGATAAGTCTTATAGTGTCCTTGTCCATTTGTCTTTGAAGTCGATGTGAAATAATAAGGCTAATCTTATGTGTTGTGTGTGTATTGATTGAATTTCATTTTGGGTGTGAGTTTTCACATTGCCCCTAACAAATAAATCTTGTCATGAAAATGATAGGGACTTCTTTATGGTAAGGTATCAAGTTTGCACTGTTAATGGTTGATTGTTAAGGATGTATGCTAAGTTACTTGTTCATATCCATATGTCATTCCTAGATCCTTTTGAGTTGATGCATTAACTAATAGACATATGCATGCCTAAGTAAAGAATGTTTAAACTGTTGTGAATGTTGATTGTACATTAGTATGTAAATATAGTGTTAGATGTTGCTTGAGGACAAACAAATGTTCTAAGTTGAGGGTATTGAATGTGGCGGCATTTGACGACACATTTGATGCTTTTAAGTATGAATAATTGTGAGTTTTTAAGCAACGATAATGTCTTTTAATAGTTTTTATACCGTGTTAGATAAAAAATCAGTCGAGACAAAAAATAAAACAAAATGGAGCTAAGTGTTATCAAAGGAGAGTTCTGACGTAAGCCTAACGACCGTCTAATTAGCCGTCGGGGGTAGCCGTCACACTTATAGGAAATATCAAGTTCGTAAAGTTTTTTCTATAGTAAGGGTTATGGACCGTCAGGTCTACTATGGGTCGTAACATCAAGTGTCACACCTGCAAAACAAAATCAATTTTCTGTAGATCAGTAACGACCTAGGCGACAGACTGTCACACCTGTGACGAGCTGTCAGACGCAACATCAGACGAACCTCGAGATTTCTGCTTTCTATTTTTAAATTTCAAATTTCTTGGAACTATGAATATTATTTTAGAGGTTTATTTTAGAATCTTGTTTTTAGCGAAAGAACACAGTATCGCTTGAACACAGTTTGAATGAGAGTTACATTGGATTATTGAAATCAAAATGTTGATTGCCTTTAACTCTTGTAAATAATTACTTTTGGAATGAATGCAATTCTATTCCTTATTTCTCTCTACATTTTCTTATTGCATCCAAAAGTTTTTGTGTTGTCTTTTCGAACTGCACCATAAAATTGTGAAGAGTTCTAGATGCGATAAGTGTTTTCCTACGCGTAACTGGTTCCAAAGGTAATGTATCATTTTCAACTTCATCGTTAACATTTTTTTTTATGGTATCCATAATTTCTTCTAAGCTCTAAATCTCTAAACGTGTATCATTTTCACTCAGATAATCCAATAGGTTATTAACGTCAATTTTATTGAGGTAACCAAGATCATTAATCATGACCTCAAGTTCATGAATGACGTTTTCACAAGTGGGTTCATTCAAATTCTCTAAGATTTCATCTTCCGAACAAATTTTGCAGTGTCGAAAATGATTTGCTATTATCTCTTGCTGAACATTTGTCGTCCAAGCCGGGATTGCAAACTTGATAACATCCAAAACATTAATCTTTTCTGAATTAGTTTGTCCCACTTTATAGTCTTTTAATATCCTACGATAAAATTTGTTGCGATAATACATCTTGAAAGCTCTTATTGTCCAATATCACAAAGTTAACTCAAAAAACACTCTTTAATTAATAAATATTAATTTATGGATTAAATAATATTTCTATAAAATAATAAATAATATTTTATGATCCCAACTATATTATTTTAGTGAGATTTTACTGTATATAGGAGTAACTAACTTCAAATTTCCGAATAATTTTCATAACAAAAAATGGAAATTAAGGTCACGAAGATTCTCATAGGATTTTTTTTCAAAGCAAGTAGTTTTTAACTTTTCGTTCACTAGTGTTAGTGTGCTAAAAGTGTTGTTGGGAAAAAAGTTACTTATTTTTAAATTACTTTTCAAGATTCATATCAATTATTAAGTATTTCTTAAAAGATGTGCAAAGTTAAAATTAGATGAATAAAAGTGAACGAAGATAATATATATTAACCAATTTGAGTGAGTTTATTTTATTCCTCTAGAAAGTTTGTGAAAGGGTCTTCGTTTGTTAATTCACTGATCACTCTCGAACATGTAAGAAGTTGATAAATGTAATGATACTACTAGTTTACCACCAAGCAAAAACACCATGTTTTTTTCATTTGCTTTCTACAAGAAAACTCCATATATTTAGATAAAAATGTCCTCAATATTTATGCTATAAAATGTCCATCACATATTTACTTCTTCAACTTACAAAATTGACAAAACTCTATATTTTTCATGTTGGCGGTCTTACATGAAAATTTTATTTTTTTACTACTCACTATCTGTTCGGCGCATAACTTAAAAGGTATGGGGAAAGATAAACACACCATTCCCGAATAAGCAGAAAATCAAGGAATTGTATTTTTTATATTTTGACTTATCACACTTATCAAGAAAATAGTAATTGATAGAGTTGCCTCTATTAATTGATAAAATCTTAAACATATTTACTTATTGCGTTTTTCAAATATATTAGTAATAAATAGCAGAATCCATCGACAACCCCTTAAAGTTGACACCAATTTTCACTTAGACACCTCAAGTAGACTTTGTTCATTTTAAACTCCTCAAGTAGGGCTCCACTATGTCATTTTGATACTTTTTGACAATCAGCTAAAAATACAAAGTGTGTAATGCACTTGCGGATGACATGTCATGATGACTAATTAGAAGTTGACATATGACATTTGAGTGTAAAATTAATGATTTAAAAATAAATTATTAAAAACTACTAATTTTCAGAAAAAAATAAATAAATAAAATTACCTATTTTCTACAAT